>JANJGK010000041.1:29440083-29462583 GCA_039081455.1 Macrobrachium rosenbergii
TACCTTTATTTCCTCCTCAAATGATCAAATTTAGAGATACAGGACCCCCTCTTAATAACTACAATAATAGGGTTCCACAGTGGGAAATTGGAGTTTTTTGGTGGGGAATACAAAAAACGAGTAAAATAAGATATGTCTAACCTACGATAGCGGGTGAAGACCCGCCAATAATAAAACCACGTGTAGACTGCAGTTTAAGCCAAGGATCTTTTGTCAGTAAGGGGGTGGCGGAACAGCGCTGCATGCGCGCCTTATTCACGGAAATAAAGATTCTTGGCAAGCACCTTTATTCTGGCAAGTGAGTATTGTTGCGCTGCGCACGCCTGCCACGGGTCTAGCGTGTAACCATTAATTTGCGCAAGATTCGAGTGAGCCTTTCGTATGCATCATCTCAAAAACGAATGATAACAAGTAAAAAAATAATACATATCCGAATTTGACCGAAACTGTAATAATACCCATGCCTGATGTGGACATCTGGGTTTTTCAAACCAACCCAGAGAGACGGTCCTTCTCGATCTCAGGTAATGTAGCAGCAAGTGCGGTGGAAAATAAAAACTATTATCAAAGAATGAAATCAAATTCAAGTGACTGAAATTTATTGTATGGCTAGGCTAAAGATGATAGGGTTCTTAAATGTCGTCACCAAGGTCTAAAATTCCGTGAAAAATTATGGTTTATTTGCCGTTTCTCTATTTGAATTACGTCCCCTCGATGACCAAGTCCTTGCTAAATCAGTGTTGAGAAATCATAACTTAATTAAGCTGCTCTTCTGTAAATAAGGCAACAATGACTTAAGTACCTGCTGAATAATTACCAAGAATTTGCAACATACGTTTAAATTGAGGAAACAGCCGTGATCACAGGGTCAATTGCTTACTTGCCTAGTGGTTGCTGACGGCTTATAACAAGTATCAATTTCATTTCCCTAATCATGTAAAGGTATGACCTCTACTTCAAAAAAGTATACCTTAGTTTTACCAGACCACTGAGGAGCTGATTAACAGCTCTCCTAGAGAGGGAGGGCTGACCAGAAGGATTAGACTTAGTTAACGTGGCTAAGAACCAGTTGGTTACTTAGCAACAGGACCTACAGCTTATTGTGGAATCCGAACCACATTATAGCGAGAAATGAATTTCTATCGCCAGAAATAAATTCCTCTAACTCTTCATTAGCCGGCCGGAGAGTCAAACTCGGGCCTAACGAGTGCAAGGCCACAACTCTACCGACTCTCCCAAGGAAGAACTACCTCTACTTCAGGTAGTTCCTCATTGGACGGGTTGGTATCGTTCTCGTCTTGCACTCTGCTGGACCCGCGTTCGATTCTCTGACCGGCCAATAAAGAATTAGAGAAGTTTATTTCTGGTGAAAGAAATTCATTTCTCGCTATAATGTGGTTCGGATTCCACAATAAGCTGTAGGTCCCGTTGCTAGGTAACCAATTAGTTCGTAGCCACGTAAAATAAATCTGATCCTTCGGGCCAGCCCTCTCTAGGAGGGCTCTTCATCAGCTCCTCAGTGGTCTGGTTAAACTAAGGTAGACTTTTTTTTCCTACGTCAGGTTCGGGACAGTTTTGAACTGATCAGTTTGAGGTTTTTATAGAAACCTTCTGACGGTTTTCAAAAGATAGTCATCAAAAGCACAAAAGGACACCTGTGTCGTGACCATTTTTGCACCAGTTCCTCGTTGGGTAGGATCCATGGATGCTAGATTATAGGTTCAAAGACAGGCTTTATTGCTTTTACCAGAAATGAAGAGAAAACTTTCCCATTTCAGTCTGTCATCAGCCGTTTGCAACTCCGTTCGACAGCTCGAAGCCCCTGCCACGTCCGCCTGTCATTTCACTAGCCTGGGATTTCAAGAAAAAATCCGGGATTCACTCGATTCTGACCAGAAATAGGTCAGGAGTTCATTAGTGGGTTTATTTCTCTCTCTCTCTCTCTCTCTCTCTCTCTCTCTCTCTCTCTCTCTCTCTCTCTCTCTCTCTCTCTCTCTCTCTCTCTCTCTCTCTCAGTTAAAACCCTAGGAAGAATTCAAAAGACGTTTTCCGATCCGTCAAAATTTTTTTCTACTATTTCTGGACAAGACATAGTCTTGTAGGTGTTTGTTTTATTTTATTCGTCCACGTATTTAAAAAAAAAAAATCTGACGTCAAAGATCTTTCTAAGTCCATTTGCCAACAAAGTTGACCGTTGTAGTCCCGAGGTGACTGAACAGGTAAACTGAAGTAACCGGAGGTTCAGCCTTATGGGTGGTAACGCCTCACAGCCCTCACTTGTTGAGGCAGGTGAGTTTAGTCACCTGTCTCGCTCGAGACGAAGTGGACGTGTAAGTGTTGAGTGTTATTATCAGAGATCCGCAGAAACTTTAAAAGAACCCTGTTCCTGTGGTGTTATTTACCTCGTCAATGCTTCTGGGTACCAGAGGTATTTGGTTTTTTATTTGCAATTCCATTCCGTGCTGAAAGAGTTGGTGTCAAATGGTGAAATTTAAAATCACGTAAACTACTGAATTTGTAAAGCGCTGCTGCATGACCGTTACTGAAGGTAATCGTGACGAATAAAGGCGAATGCACCCTTTATTTATGTATTGTATTTGTCGTAGATTAGGTAAATAACAATAGTGACTTTATTATTATTATTATTATTATTATTATTATTATTATTATTATTATTATTATTATTATTATGCAGAGACAGTGACCAAGAAAAAAGGCTATAGGTAATGACAACTGAGGGTAGTTTGAAAGGAATCCCGACGCTTACGTTGGCAGTTTATATATGTGTAAATTGAAGTGTTTTAAGCATCTACGTAGGCCTGCAGGGTGCTTTGCTACCTGAGAACGGTATAAAGTTAAAGTATTTGTGCCGGTATTAGGCTACGAGCGAGTTTAGTTAATATCGTCATCATTATTTAGAAGATGAAGAACCCTATTCATATGCAACAAGCCCACAGCAGCCATTGACTTGAAATTCAAGCTCCCAGAGAATATTATGGTCTTCATTTGAAGACATCTGATTTGAAGTAGTGACCAAATTACTTTGCGAAATTAAATAGGTTTTAATTTCGTAATTTTATCTTGAGTTGTTTTTGGTAGCAATGGGACCGTTCTGAAACTATACAGTACATGGTGCTAAAGAGACCAAGCTAATGAAAGGTATTATCTGGAACCATTCATTCAAATTTTTGTTGCTGAATAATAACTCGGTTTTTGCCGCAATGTAACGAACGGCAATTGGTGAATTTCCTCGCCTAATAGTAACTATATAGCCTAAAGACATGGGCGCCCACACGTAGGGACAAGGAGAGAGAGGGGGGGGCCACTTGCCCCCCTGAAATCGTGGAAAAATATTTATATATATACAGTATATATGTATATATATATATTATATATATACTGTATATATATTATATATATATATATATATATATATATATATATATATATATATATATATATATATATATATATATATATATATATATATATATATATAATTGCTTTATTCATTAAAGAAATACAGGCGCTGGTGCTTGTTTTTGGAATTAACCTGCTAGTACTAAGGGTTAAAAGTGTTTGTCTGCTTGGTACGGGAAACTATCCATGTATGCATTAATTAAGATTTGCCCTCCCCCCCCCCCCCTTGGAAAATCAGAAATGTGTGGCACAATTTCTTCATAACTGAAAACTTATTCATTCATAATTTGTATCGAAGAACATTTTGCAACTGGGTAATTAATGTAGGTTCATTTGTTTTTTTTTACAGACGAGGTCTTGCTTCAAGAAATATGTAATGGTCGTTTCAGTACATCAATGATAAAGCCAATTCGATACAGTTCTAGGGGGATTTTTTCCATTATGTCAAATAAGAAGGTTTTCAATGACACGTCTACGGCTACCTTCTTATTTGATATAATGGATATGAGTGAAAATTGGGAGCCGCGAGGCTGTAGCCTCGCGGCTACCCACCATTCAGCCGCTGCACTGACAACGTACCTTAAGTCTTCTTAAGTTGCCGTCGTATTGTCATGAAAAACTGGAGTAAGTTCGACTATTGATGGAATTGCGTTTAACAAAACCATTTATATTCTCTGTCAGGACGCTAAATTCAGACACGGCTTTTGATAAGGTTGCTAAACACAATCCCTTAACAGGGAAATGAGACCAATGGCGTGCTCTATTGTTGCGAGTGTATTCTATTGAAATATGTAGTACAGATAGAGGCATTCAATGATATTACAGAAACCATTTAATTGAGCATGTTTTTTACGATTTTCGTTTATTATTATTATTATTATTATTATTATTATTATTATTATTATTATTATTATTATTATTATTATTCAGAAGACGAACCCTATTCATATGGAACAAGAAGCCCACCAAAGGGGCCATTGACTTGAAATTGAAGCTTCCAAAGAATTTGGTGCTCATTCGAAAGAAGTAACAGACGGTGATATGAAATACAGAAAGAGATCAGTTATTAGAAAAACAGGTAAATTAACAAATTAATAAACAAATGAAAATGAGTAAAATATTAAAATACAGGTTGAATGGTATATTAGGGTAGTAAAGCGATGCATCCTCGCTTGAACTTCTTAAGCAACAATTGCGACGACGTCCTCTGAGAGGCTGTTCCACAGTCCCAAGGTGTTTATATTTGTCAGAAATTGGAACAGCCAATTAAGTTAACTGTAGCTGTATATATTTAGATTCGCGAAATTATCGCCTAGTATAAAATATTGTTTTAAAAAAAAAAAGTCCGTCATCAAAAAGAGAGCAAAACTCCCAAAAATATTGTATTCAAATTAAAATATTTTTTTAAACCTTTTTGTGTGTTTGGTTTTTTTCCAACTTTTAGGCGATTTTTGAAATTGATTTGTGACTGAAAACTTGATTGTTAATATTAGAATCGCGAAATTACTGGTTAAAAAAATATAGAAAAATTAACGATTAATTTTTGATTTTTGTTAAACGGACTAGATATTTGCGCCAATTTATATTGCAGTAAGATAAATGCTTTCATGTACGGATGAGTGGCTATAAATGTAACCAAAATGCGACAGCTATGATAAAAAAAACCACGTAAATGTTTGAGGAAATCGATTTTAGCTTTTAAACTGTTTTTGTGGAAACGTACTGGTTGTATCAATTCGGCTTTATAGATGTATTGAAACGACCTAGTTTGACGCCTAAACGACATCGAGGAGGAACCACGAACCAATGGAACCCCAAAATAGTAAAACTGATATCGGTGTGGGATGTGGAAAGCTGTTAAACCCTCATGGCAGGACAGAAGTCGACAATTTAACCAGGTGAGTTTTTTTTTAATTAGTTACATAATTTTATTTTAAAAAATGGTTAATTTGTCAATAACTCAAGGCTCATCATACGAGTATAAAAATATTTACGTTTAGTAAAAAAATAAAATATTTGCTAATTTAAAAAAAAATGTCAATACGAGAGTGAAAATATTTTATGCCCACGTTAAATAAAAATATAAAAGTTTGCCATGAATACTGACGCTCCTGAAGGTTTTATGTATATAGTTCTTAGATAAAATGACGAACCTTGGCTTGGGAATAGGCTTAATCGAATTTACTCAGCACTGAAGTCTTTCAAGTTATCTCTGTAAGTGTCATTTTAAACTGAACAATTACAGGTTCAGGAACATTCCTATATACCCCACTCCATTCAACCTCCGATTCTGGTTTGGTGATGAATTTTAGAGGTCTGTTGTGATGAGTACATTTTAATAGAGAATTATAGATATTAATCCCATGCGCCGGGGTTGTTTGCTAAACCCGTGTATGGAAGTGATGTTGGTAAAGTACTTTTAGTAGGACAACTGCACCAAACAGAAGTTCTACTGGTTTTTGGAGATAATTAACTGTTGTTCCCCGTGGAGGTGACCTTTCTGACATTCGTTACATACTGGGTAAAGCACAGGTAGAGACCAGAGTTATCAAAGAGACTCCGAGCACCTTGTTAAGAAAGCATCACAGTACTGTACCAGGTTTTCTCCCAGTGTCCATCCATCCCATTGGCTTAGAAGGGCACAATATACAATATTAGATTACCTTCAGTACTGTGATTACTGTTATTACATGGGGCAACCTAAGCCCCATATTACCCGGCTGTTAACAAAGTTCACTGAATGTTTTTAATTAATCCTTCATTTCAACGTGGTTCGTTGCTATCCTTGCTTTTCCCACTCCATTCATATCATCTTTCTTCCATCTTCCTTATCCTTAACCCTCTCCTAACAATTATTTCATAGTGCAGTTGCTTGGGGGTTTTCCTCCTGTTACACCTTTCAAACCTGCCTACTCTCAATTTCCTTTCCAGCGCTGAATGACCTCATGGGCCCCAGTGCTTGGCCTTTGACCTAAACTCTATATTCTGTTCCATTGTATTCCACTTGCTTTACCCACGTACTGTACATTTTGTACAGGGGAGAAATTTGCTCTTGAAGGATTCAGGGAAGTATATTCAAGCTTCGTAGAAGGGAATGTGGTCTACGAATCTGAGAATTTTCAGTACAGTGGTGTCTTGCCCATATTTTTGACATTTGTCCCGTAGTGTTCTTAGATATTTTATTTGTTTTCGGGCGTGATATAGTTGGATGTTGGTACTCTTATGTAAATATCAGTACATTTTTCATCATACGGTGCACCAAAATCTTAAGACATGAGTAAATTTCACGCGTAGAATTTAAATGTCATTGAACTGATAATTTCATGGTGTATAATTTGAGTAAAATCTGTTTTCATTGGACAAAAGGAACGCCTATTTTGTCTCTTAAGATATCCTAGAAAAATGCTCCTGTTGATACAAAAACTGAGCACAAGAATGTTCATGAAACAGTTCACCTTTTAAGTGTTCCAATGGGATAAGTAGTCACTTAAGAATACCTAATGTGCAGTCGAGGTAGCTCAGAATACAGGTGACTTATCTGTGGATGGAGAATGTTAGCTACAATTTCATAACTTAAAATTCAGTTTTTTACGAGATGACTAATGAACAAAATCTCCTCTGTAAATTTTGACGAGGTAAAACTTTAGGGTAGGTTATGCAAATCCTTCTAGGATTCATAACTTTTCAAAAAAAAATGTTTGTATTATGAAATTTTGAAATTCTGCAAGACTAGGTGAACTTTCTCTGTTATTGTCTAATGATTATGGATCAGTTATGGGGCATCTTAGATAAAATGGTTTGGTATTTGATCAGCACCTTGAGAAATGCAGTTAGTGAGAGCAGTAGATGGCTCTTCTTTTGTAAATGATTGAACCAAATAAGGGATGATGTAAGACAAATTACAGAGAGGTGGGACATTGTTGGCACAGAAAAATTTTTACCAGGCTACGTGAGAATGTTGAAATGATATTATAAATGTTATAGACAGGCTAATGTATCAATGATCATAATAATAATAATAAAATATTGATAATAATAATGATAGTAATACAAATAAAGACAAAGAACTTTTAATTGTCATTTGCTAATTTAAACTTACACTAAGAAGCCTCTCACTTTTTAGTGAAATTTGCGTTGCAGTCCAATTTTAAATTATCATTTACTGTAGCTATAATAACTAATAACAAAATGAATAATAATAATAATAATAATGATAATAATAATAATAATAATTACAAAGAGAGCGAATTTTTACTGGAATTTCCAATGTGAAACTTACACTAAAAAGCCTCTCAATTTTAAGTGAAATTTGCTTTGCAATCCAATTTTAAATTAACATTATGTGGCTGTGACCGAATAAAATGCTATTTCATTAAGATATCCTTGATATAAGAGCACAGACGTTCAGTACTAGTCTAAAAAGACCCTGTCCCATCTGTGGCCCTCTTAATGAAAGGGGCCAAGTTTTAGGATACTTAGTGCCTAATTATGACAATTCTTAATAATATCCTGAAAGCCAAAAGATCTCGGCGTGACGTGATATCCTAAGTTGTTCCTCATCTCTTCAGGAAAGTGTCTGCTGCAGCCTGCAAGCATACATAGGACAAGTCTCACATTGGCATTCCACAACTCCTTGCTTGGAAAGAAGGTTCAACTTCAAGCGATGTCCAAGATTTCATTCATCAAATTTTCCCCAAGGGCCAGAGTGTCAACACTTGCTTACGACCAGATGAAGAAGGAAAAATGGCCCCTTTGGATAGAGGCATACTTTCACGTGGAGCTATTATTATCTTAGCTCTTTTTGGCTATTAAAGCTAGGATTGGGCTAAATTTATATTGTGCAAGTGTTTTATCAGGGGCATAACAGCCTGCTGACCAAAAGTCGAGTCGAGTCCAGCTTGCTGCTTGTAATTTTTTAGTGGGAACTGTTGGAGTCTTTATCATATAATCCAATTCACTTTGGTGCAGGATACGTAACTTATCAATTAGACCTGCTACTGGTTGAATTACTGCTAATGTTTCAGGATGTATATTTTCCACAGTATAGTTATTTTTAATCAGTTTAATGTTAGCCATCCAGTAGCTCATTGTCATTCATAACACACAGAGTTTTTTATGCCTAAAACTCATATAAGTTCAACATTACCCAAGCATTTACTTACACTTCTCTTGATTTGACATCAGCTGACATATAGCTGAGTTATGTGTCAGGATTCTAGCTCCCTGAGAGAGAGTTCTGATGACTTTAATATCAGCTGTCAGTTAACTAAGCTTATTTCAGGATAAACACTTTATTTTCCACTTGAATTTCTTTATAGGTTATTAAATAATACAGTGTTTGTGGATTTAAATATTGTTAACTTAATTTTCGTATCAGTTCAACAGAAGCTACTGTATATGGTAACTCATTATATTTGAAGATTCATAGTATTTCCTACGTAAGATTCATAAGTTTAAGGACATTTCAGAAATAAGATTTTCGTTTTCAACTTCATGTCTATTTAAAGTTTGCTGTCAGCTTGAAAGTGTTTAGGATGTATACTTTTTCATGTACATTCCGCATCTGTTTCACATCAGCAGTCAACTAGTTCACATGTTACAGGATACGTAGTTTAGTTTTACATGAATCTAGCATTAGTTTGATATCAGTTACAAGTAGCTCAGTGTATCCGGATACATAATATGTAGTTTTCTTATTCGTGTTAGCTATCTGAGTGCTCCGGGATACTTTTTCCTTTACATAAGATTCATAAGATTAAGATCGACCATCTAAAAGCTCAGGTTGTATCAGAACACGTCTCTCTCTCTCTCTCTCTCTCTCTCTCTCTCTCTCTCTCTCTCTCTCTCTCTCTCTCTCTCTCTCTCTCTCTAACATCTTACGACTTTTATATAGCTATGTTTTTCGTTGCAATGTTTTCACTTTAGTTTATTAGCAGTGTTATCGGCTTTGAAGTAGCTTAGTACATTTCAGGATACATATTCTAAGTACATTTAAGGATACATATTTTCTTACCTATAATTCTCGTTAGTATAATATCAGCTTTTAGGTAGTTAAGGATGTTTCAGACTACAAGATATTAAAAACTGATTTCTTACCAGTTAACGTTAACTATTTTATAGTCATGGCTACATTTTAACTCACGTTTAAAGGTTAGTTTTTTCATCAACTTAGTTTTGATCTGCCCTATCCAGTGGGTCACTGGTTGCCCTAGTAAGAAGATCACGTGAGATTAACAGTTGGTATATCATTCTGATTATTTTCAGCAACTTCCCTGAAGTTCATGTATCAGGCGTTCAGCATTAGAAGGGCTTCTTGCCTCAACTTTTGAAAATGGCCTTTTTCACCTGATCAGCTTTAAAATAATCCCCCTTTTATCCCAAAAAAGGGGTGGGGTCGAACTATAATTTTTTTATGCATACTGTTCTACTCCTGGTCGCAAGTACTTCATCTCAGACAAAATTCAACATTGCACCTTGAAAAATAAAGAAATTAGAGTGAGCTGAATTTCCAAAACTTTGATGGCTTATAACTCGATTGTTTTTTTTTGGGGGGGGGGGGGCGAGAGGCCCTTGTAATGCTGAACGCCTCAATTATGGTCATCACAAAAAGTTCGTTAGTTAAGAGAAGCGTTTCAACTGATTTTATGGAATATCATTGTACTCAATATAGTTAGGAACAGTTTTGTAGAATAAAACTCGTAAGGTAGGAACTCTCATAGAACAGACAATATTTTCAGCTAAAGATATTTTTTTGTCAATATATCTGAGAAAATTCTTAAATTAGCTTCCATCGTAGAAGGGACTTGCCGTTAATTTTCTTATGTATTCCTCGTAGCTATCATCCACAGTTTGTTTTAGTTATTGATTTATATCAGGATTTATTGAGAATTAATTTTATAATAGTTCCGAGGTTACCGTTATTGTAGGACTGATGTAAAAGCATTAGTACTTTTGCTTTAAAACTTAGGTTACTGAAAGACTTTGTTTAATTAATACAAGGGAGGCATCATAGCCTGAAGCATTGCACATTTGCACTGTAAAGACAGGAGATATTTCAGGATTCATTTAATTGTTTTTATCCCAAATTTGATGACAGATGTCATTAATTTTAACCATTTGAAGGATACTCTGATTTTTTATTTTACAAAGCTTACCGTGAAAATAATGCTTCTTGCTTAACATTAAACACACACCACTTAAAGGTTAATTGTGTAAATATTGGAGAGTACCTTATCAAGAGCATTATTATCATGGAATTTCTGCATATTTCAAGACACTGAGGCTGGCATTGGGAGGTCACAAACTGAAGTGTTACTCTGAGGTATTTTAGCTAAATGATTCATCCCTATTGAATGCATTACTTGAGGATAGTTTGTTCTTTCTGAAGATATCACAGGTAAATGAATCTGAAAGTAGACTCAAATTCAAAGCGTTACCTTAAATGAGATTAGGTGCTGTTAACGATGGTTTCTTAGGGTATATATATGCACAATCAAACTCAAAGTGCTCTTAATTAATGTTGCATTGATAGGCAGACTTTCTGGAAAGATTAAAATCACCTTGAGACCTAGTCAGTAATATTTTTTACTGGGGCACTAATTTACTTTCCTGACCATTACAAAAGGGACATTTCATGTCTTAGTGGACTACTTAGGGATTAGGATAGTAGCTGTTTAATTAAATGTTGTTAGTAGTTAGGGAATATGGTTACAAGTACACTTTCCTTGAGAATAACTCACAATGAAGCCATGTAAACAAGTAGCCATATAATGTACAGGTCAATACAGGCACCAAGGATATCTCGGATAGTTATAAAAAGGGAAATCTTGTCAGAGTTGTCGAAGATTAGGAAGTAAATCAGTTTGGACAATGTAGTTGCGTTACAACAAGTATATCCTGGATGCTTATGGCTTTGTTAACATCAAGTGTTCAAGAAATTCAGATCCATTAAGTCTTGAGTTAAAGGTTTCATCAATTTTAGAATTCCCAGTGGAACAGTGTCTTGACATATGGAGACTATCTTACATTAAGGTATTAATCTTTTTTGTTTTGTTAGCATGTTTCATGCAATTCCCATTGATTTTAAGTAACCTGATCAAATCAAAATGCAGTTAACCGTTATTGTTAACAATTTAACTTAAAATTTTAATATTGGGAAAATTATTGTATACCAAATTGCGTATTGTATACTGATTTTCTTGTACTGTACAAGGACTTCTACATTTCAGCTCTATGCTCAGTTCCCATCAATTCTGAGCTTTCATGTTGCTAGAAAAAACAATTATTGCCTTTTCTGTTTCTCAGCACAACCGAAAACCAAGAAAATTATATTTGTATCCAGTGCCTCATTTTTATATATCACGTGTACATTGCTATACAGATTTTCCCTGGCAGCCAACTTTGGCAGAAATCTGGAGAGCCAATAAATTTTTGCAAAGTTCTCAGCTATAGAAGTAACTGAGATATTGTTCTTACTTCTTCTCAACTTTCCATTCTGATTGTGAACTTGAAATCACAAACTCCCACACATTCAGGGGCATTTCTTCAGTCTCCTCTTAAAGACATTAAACTTTCCTTGGTCACAACACAACTTGGGAGCTACAGAATTTCACTCTTTTTTGGCACTGTAGAAGCAGTTCTGATCGCTTGAACACTTGGCAGGACAAACCCAGCACATTTCATGCTATGCTGAAGTCCACATGTTTTTGCTTTGGTTAGATCTCTCTCTCTCTCTCTCTCTCTCTCTCTCTCTCTCTCTCTCTCTCTCTCTCTCTCTCTCTCTCTCTCTCTCTCTCTCTTTTTACTGAAGCACCAATACACATTTTGTGCTTTGCCCAAGTCTGTACATAGTAATTTTGAAGAATCAATGCATAGTTTTCCTAAGCTGCCTTGTACTGTACGTCTTACGTGTTTGAAAGCATCTTTCTCTATCAGAGGATTCTATGGGCGCATGACATGCTTTGCTGAAAGCACCCCACCACTTGACCCTAACTCTCACACACTTTACACCAAGGAGTTTTTGCTATTACTTCCAGACATAGGGATTAAGTACCCCACCCTTACCGTTTTCACACTTACATTCCTACTCTAAACACACTAGACTACACACTTTTCAACTGTATGCTTTTAAACTACACACCAAGGAGTTTTTGCTATTACTTCCAGACATAGGGATTAAGTACCTCACCCTTACATTTACTCTTACATTCCTACTCTAAACACGCGCTTAAAACATTTACAGGTATTTAATTGTTCGGGTATGAAACTCGTGTAAATCTTTGACTGTCAAGATATTTTATTTTGCCACCATATCGTTCATTGAATTCTTGAGATTTTGTCGTAAATTTTGAGTGGTTCATGTTTTGTATTGTGACTAAATTAGGAGTTTAATCTTACTTTAATATTTGATAACAGAGGCTAGTTTTTGACACTGTGTATGTAGTGAGAGCTAGAGAATAGTCTGTAAAGATTTAATATTAACCTTTATTAAGGGACGTAAGCTGAAGTTCAGAAGTCTTCATATTACACTGTATGTAAACGAAACTGGAAAGACTTAAAAATAAAGGACTCCTTGGGGTCAGCATTGCAGTGCCCCGAAGGAGAGAGAGAGAGAGCGCCCTCAGCTGGAGGTAATGAAACCAGTCGGTTGCCAACTTTGAAGCTGACCCAAAGGCCTTGAGTTTTCTAAGCTGACAACAGCTGATTGCCGAGATGGGAAGAAGTCTCGTATAGACTTCCCTCGTGCTTTCCAAGTTTTCTATGTGGCTAGGGAAGATAGGTTAGACCTTTTCAAATGTCAGAGAATAATGTTAAGTACAGTAAGCCTAATATGGGCGTGGCAAGGCTGCCACCAAGACAAGCCTAGGTTTATGTTCGCTCTCGTGGCTGTAGTTTTGTACTTAGGCAAATGTTTGGTTGACCTTTAGTGTCTTATGAACTTGGTAATTGACCCTGTATATTTTCATTGTAAGAATTTTGCGTCAAACGAGCATAATGGCGTCCCAAAAAATCACTCATTCATTTTTCTATGAATCACTTGTAAGAAAATCTACTATTTTTGTACATTTTGTCAATCTGTTGTCTGTTTTCACTAAGATTTCTTGTAAGATTTTCTCCCATGTCTTGTTACAGAATCTGTGTGTTGTATTAAATCTCATAGAAAACGGGGAACATTAAGTAAAAGACATGGTTATGATGTATATATATTTTCGAATGTATTAGCCATCGTTTGGTTGAATTTGTAGCTGTCAGCATTCTTTTCTTAGAGCTGTTTATAAATTTACTTGTAAACATTTTGTTGATAGGGTGTTTGATCTGTCTCCAGGGGTTCTTATATATGAAACTGACTCATTTTTATAATGGATAATTGACTAAAATTATTTTCTAAGGTAGGTTCTCAGTTTTAGGGAAATTTTCACTGAATTGGTTAATTTTACTTATAATTTAATTTATTTCAAATACCATTTCCTGGCCTCATTAATGCAAATTTGGTGATGTAATAGAATCATTCTAACTTGTAGAGCATCATTTATGAAGATTAGAGAATTTATTTGTCATTTTTGCTGATGCTGCATTTAATTAATTGTGTCAGATGCTGATATATCAAAAGTTTACATACAAATTGTCCACAAGGTTATTTTTAAATACAGAATACCATTTATATTCTGCCAGATGTCTTGAAAGATGTAGTTTTAAGACATTTAGAAAATTGAAAGTTGTGCTAAAAGCCTTAAAGTAAGTCTGTAAGAACATTTGCAAAGTTAAAAGTTATCCTTTTGCTGAAAAGTATGACAAAACTTTTAATTATGTTTCGGACACATAACCGTTGTTCCAAAAGGGGGTACCAGCTTGGGGCTCAAACGCCTTCTCGTCTTAGGCTCAAATTACATTCGTGTACCTGAAATAAAGAAGGGATAAATACTACGCTGGCCCCTTAGAATTGTGTGTGAGAAACCTTACAAAGTTCATAACATCGTCAGTTAATTAGATAAAGCTGGGTGTGTTAACCTTGGAAGAATGTTTGTGGGAGCCTTTGACCTGAAAATGACAGAAACAAAAGTATTTCCCAGACCTTTTAACATATGTAATAATGTGGTTTTTTATATACGTACTAGAAAGGTTAGTATATACCTACTGTCACAAAATACCTTACCATAAGGCACGCTGAGGTCTGAGGCTGTGAGGAACCATAGAGGGATAAAAAACAAAGGTTTTCCCTGTCATTTATTAAGATGAGGAAACTCCTCAGGTTACCTTTCTAATATAAAGCTTAATGTATATAGAAAGTATTCTCATGAAAAGTTTGGTAGTAGATTTAGAAGAATTGGATGCCACGGAGAAACTAGTCATATCCTTACAAAAACTGCAGCACATTTTAATGCCAATTTCGGAAATGTTTACGTCAGTTTGAAATGGTTTAGTACAGTGGTTCTCAAACTTTTTTGCCTATGCACCCTTTCACCATACGTCAGAATGTCATCCCCCCCACCGCCCCTTCCAAAATTGACTGCCTCAAAATACTAACATAACCACACAAGCTAGAGGAGAGAAAGCCCAAAGTGACCTTTTAGTAGTGCGGACCAATGCATTTTGTGTGGTCCTAGAGCCAGTTTGAGCCTGCTAATCCGTGTTCACCATTCCCCCCACAACCCGAAACTCTGAAATTACCCCTGGTTGAGAACCACTGGTTTAGTGCCTTCAGGTACTGAAAGGTTTCCTCTGAAGGTTTGTAGGCGGTGTTGTACTGGTTTACTGAACCTTGTGTTTGGCTCTTAGAATTGAAGATGTATGTCCCAGATGTGAGGTGCTTAAGTAATGGTGGTATAGTACTGTCTGGGGCCATTTGTTGCTAACAGAATGTGTGATTAGAGACGTAACTTTATTGCTTCGTGTACATTCTGATGTATAACTGGTGTAAGCTTTTACATTGCTCCAAAACTGATCTTGGCAGGCCTTGCTGAGTCATGGAACCTAGAGAAGTCACTAGAATGTCAGCTGCATTTACAGTTAATGTACCCTGACCTTGGGTAAGTTAAAACACTGGCCACGGTGTATGCTAGAAAATTTCCTTGGTTTTATATTGCTGAGCGAGCAACTGACCTTTCCAGATGTCAGTGGCTTTGTGCAGGGTTTTCCTGAGTGTTGATACTGTAACATTCAGAAAGCCTCCTACTGATATGTAGTTTAGGCTTTAATCAGTCCTTTTTCATGGTGCTGGTTTGTGGTTTAATCTAGTCTTTGCTCATGATGTCTTAGGATTCAAAATGTTATTCCACGAGGGTGAAGTTTTGGAACAACTGAAGGATAGAAGTTTTGCTGTTAATAGACCAGACATGAGAATAAATTTGGTTAATGTTAAGAGTTGTGCTTGAGTTTTTCCACTGTGTGTAAGTAGTAAATTTCGGTGAACAGGAAACCTTTATATTGTTTAGCTTTATTAGGAGATTAGTGGGAGTTTTATCTTGGCTACAGCTAAAATGTAGAATCGTTTTTTTAGTACTGTATTGGACTTTTCTGATCTCCACATATTTAAGACGGGAGCAAATTCATCTTGCTCTCTGCTGCTGCTGACGACGACGTCTCCTGAATATGAAG
This sequence comes from Macrobrachium rosenbergii, assembly GCA_039081455.1. Lineage (NCBI taxonomy): Eukaryota > Metazoa > Arthropoda > Malacostraca > Decapoda > Palaemonidae > Macrobrachium > Macrobrachium rosenbergii. Next base: position 29,456,098 of record JANJGK010000041.1, read on the forward strand.
TGTATCAGTTTTATTTTATGTTCCGTCATTCCTCTCTCTCTCTCTCTCTCTCTCTCTCTCTCTCTCTCTCTCTCTCTCTCTCTCTCTCTCTCTCTCTCTCTCCAGGCTGATATCCCTTTCACATCTCTTGGTTTTTAGAAAGTCTGTTAGTATGTGGTACTTTCACTTTTAGAAAGTCATTTGATCTGAGAAACTTGTTCTTAGAAAGTCTGCTTCTGATATTTTTGGCTTTCAGAAAGTATGCTTTTGATATTTGTAATACATTTGGTTTTAGTCTGAACTAATTTTGTTGTCTGTGACAGAATTTTATTTACAATGTCTGTGTGTTGCTTTTGCCTTCATGTAGCCTGTTCGTATGCGGTTGTTTTGTCTTCAGGAAGCCTGTTAATTTTGGTGGTTCTGCCTTTACGAAGTCTGTTAACTTTGATACAATGGTTTTCAAGATGTCTGGGTTAGTGAGTTTTTGCTTAAAAAGTCTTAAGTTTTTTGCTTTTAAGCCTGTTCCTTGGTGATTTTTATTGGTAGTTTGTTAGTTATTATTATTTTCTTACTCTTAGAAGGTTTACTAGTCTGTATTTTTTGATACAGAAAGTCTGTGCGTTTGGAATTTTTGGGGACTAGAAAATTTAGTAGTTCGTGATTTTTGGGGAGGCAAGAAACTGCTAGGGAGTTTGTTTTGGCTGTGAAGTCTGTTATTTTGTCTGTGTGTTTTTCATAGAAAGTCTGTTAGCAGTTTTCTGTTTTCTCTGCCAAGAAGTATACTTTCTGGTTTGGGAGAGTTTTTGATTAGAAAATCTATTCCTGCTCTGAGAGTTCTCTTTAGGCTTCACGAGTCCCTTGCTTAAAATGTCTTTTATGTTTTGTGAATTTTATGCTCAGGAAGTTTTGCCCCAAAAAGTGGGTCATTTCGAAAGAGTTTTAATCAGGAAAGGGTGTCTGTTTGGCAGAAGTTTTTTCTACGCTGTGTTTATCTTTAGAGGAGACTGTTAGTTTGACCTAAAAAAGTGTTGGTCTTACCTAAGAATTTTCACTAGGGAGAGGCTTTGCCTGAAATGTGTGTCTTTGGAGGGAACTTTTGCCCGAAAAGTGTTAGTCTTACCTAAAGATTTTCATAGGGAGGTTTTTACCCAGAAAATGTGAAGAAAGTAAATTGATTCCTGGAAGGACTTTGTTTTGACTGGAAATGTATTGGAGATTTTGTTTGAGCTCGAAAATCTGTTGGTCCGCAAATTTTTATATCAAATTATTAATTTACTTTTTTCCTTGCTCAGGAAGTCTTTCAGCAAGTAATTTTGCTGTTAAAGTTTTCGTCTATTGGCCTAAAAAGTTAGCTGGAGTTTATAGGCCTGCAAAATACGTCAGTTTGGGACCCATAGTTGATTTTGCCCAGAGAGAGGAGTTTACAGGCATAGGCCTACCAAGTTTGTCAGTTTGGGAGACAAAGTGGATCCTGCCCAGAAAGTGAAGACCTGCCTAAAAAGTTTATGGTTTTTATCACTTGTTCGTCAGTTTTCTGCCCAAGAAAGTTTTGTTTTTTATCCAGAGTGTGATTTTTGTATAGAAAGAGTCAGTTTGATATTAACCCTTGCCTACAAAGTATGTCAATTGGGAGAGTTTTTTACTGCAAGATTAAACACCAATTATCGTTTTTAGGCAAGTTTTGGCCTCGTGGCCCCATAGCCCTGTTCTAGTATAGGAGACATTAATTTTAATATATTCACGTGAATATTAAACAGCAATTTTCATTTTTAGGCAAGGTTTGGCCACGTGACCTTATTCAGATAAGGGCAAATAAGTTATTCTTATTGTCAGTAATTATATGAAACGATTTTTCTGAACGTTCAGTCATGTTCTGCTTCTCGTAGTCTTGTTCAAACTGGAAGCAGAAAGACTGGAGACGACGACATTCTAACTTCAAAACACCCGAAGGAATGTTCCAGTCAGGTGCTGGACATTCCTGTTAATGAAGTGAACTTTTGCTCCCTAATTATGCGTTACGGAAGCAGATTATCCCTTATTTATATGGCAATGGGATGATTATTTCTCCTCAGATAATTGCCTCTTTAAAGAGGACGATTTCTTACCCAAATTACATGTTAATGAAAGGTGTTTTCTACAAAATTATTTGTTAATGAGCCTATGTTTTGTCCCTGATTACATAATTACTATTTAGTTAGGCCTATACCTATCCCAAATTACTTGGTAATGGGACGAATGTTCCTCCCTGATTGCATAATTACCGGGTGGAGAGGTTGGTTTTCTCTCTAATTACCTGCTAATGTAGCAAAATGAGTTGTTTTTAACTCAAATTACTTAGAAATTACCTGTTAGTTAGGCCTATTACTCTCAATTACTTGGCAGTTACTACTTAGTTAGGCCTGTACGTACCCCTAATTGCTGGCAATGGGGTGGATTCTTGTAAGGCGCATCACACACAACCTAAACTGGCCTGGTGGTCCACGTGTACGGTGAAGGTTGACGTTAGTCCGACCTGCTGTCCTGCTGGGGGTGGAAGAACGGGGCAGGAGGATAGTAGCTTTGCACGTCTCCAACCATTTACCTGACTCAATCACTTGCATTGAATGGTGTTGGGCCTATAAGACGAAGTGGTTTGTTTTGGGAGGGGGGAGGTGCCGCAAGGCGCGCTTGTTCCACCTGAAGGTATTTGGGTCACTCGTCTGCTTTTGGGGAGACTGTGTGTGTCTTGATGTGATTAATTGCTTTTGTTGTAACAAGAGACTGTAGGATAACTTGTAGTTTGAAGTAAAATAAAGTTAGATTTTCTTTTGTGTATTTGTGAAATTCCTGTCATTCTTTTGTTCAGAAAGACATCTGAGAATATAAATGAATATTCAGTGCTTTGAAAATAAATCTTGTAGATGAAAATATAACGTAAACTGGAAATAGCACCAAATTAAGAAGATAACTTTTAAAATTCTTGAATTAATGCCGTGAATTTGAAGTTACTTAGAAATTCAGTTCTCAATAATTCAGTGGCGTGGTGCATATCAAGTTATTAGGTTAAGCCTAAAAAATGCGGCTGAAATCATTTAAAATAAATCTAAATTTTCTATTAAAGTTGTGCAGCAAATACGTGAGTTTTAAGAGATTGAAACTAATCACCATAAAATGCTGTAAAAATATAAAAATAATGTGAATGTACATTTCTCTGATTAAAAATGCACCAATATCATGGAACTTGGTGTTTTACAAGTTATGATTACACGCATTGTATCATCAAATTCACATGGGAAAAGTTAGCCGGGCAAAGGTATTTGAAGGAACGAAAACTAATAATAAAAATATGAAGTGAAAATGGATCAATTAAGTGTTAAAAGTTTCAGCTAAATGAAATTAACTTGAAAACTAATCGAGGAGCCTATTTTCTGACATATTTCAGCCTTTTGCGGTCAGATTTGACATCAAAATGGCAATAATTGTGGTAAACTGAAGTTTCATGTTTATAATCATTACCAGACTTCAATTTGACAACCATTATTGACAGTTTGATATCAAACTTGACATCAAAATGCTGAAATATGCCAGGGTGACAGGCTGTGTGAGACCCTTAAAATGTACTAAGTTATTTCAGTCAAATCCGTATTGAAAAGAATGAAGTCAGTTTTATACATAAATACCTCTGAAAATGAGGTTGAATTAGCCTTATCAATTGAATATTTACAAGGAAATTATCCTCCACAGCTCTCAAAGTCAAGAATTCTGTCAGGTGCTAAATCGATGTCTGATGGCTGAGACGTTCGAGAAATATTTATCTTCGTTACTGTCTTTCCTTATTTGCTCTCCTGTTTTCTGTGAGGCTTAATTATACTAAAAGACTCATTTTCTGATAAGACGTGAGGGAAACTCTTAAAGACTAGAAATCTTAACGAAAACGGAGATCAGAAAGCCAAAATGTACGTTTACAACCGTAGATATCCTGACAAGTCATCCATAGAGGAACTGGACTTGGAAAATTTTTGAGGGGTTGGGCCATTATACTTCTGGACGAAATTCTGGTGGTTTAAGTATACGGGAATTTCACGCCTTGTTTCACAAGACACTACAGGTCAACCAAGCACTTGCTGAAGTACGAAACTACATCCATGAGAGTGAACATAAGCCTAGGCTTGTCTTGTTGGCAGCCTTGCCACGCCTACCTCAGTCTTATTTACTTAAACATCATTCTCTGACATTTGAGATGGTCTGACATATCTTCCCTAGCGGCATAGAAAACTGGCAGGCATCTTGGAAAGCACGAGGGAAGTCTATACGAGACTTCTTCCCATCTCGGCAATCAGCTGTTGTCAGCTTAGAAAACTTCAAGCCCTTTGGGTCGTGCTTCAATGTTAGTAACCGACTGGTTTCATTACTTCCAGCTGAGGGCGCTCTCACTCTCTCTCCTTCGGGGCATTGCAATGCTGGCTCCAAGGAGCAAAAAAAAAATTCATAAGATGTTTCATTATCACGAGTAACCTTCCCCTTATATGAGCTTGATTTTATGGGTCTAAATAAAAGGACGTACGATTATCTCATGGTCTTTATTTACTTTATCATTGGCCTACAATGTTTATTACAATTATATTTACGTAATAATCACCACCTATGACGTCATGTGAAAGGCTTATACACAACCTACCTGCATGGAGTGACGTCATGACTATGACGTCACCTAATTTTCCCACCTTAAGCAGCGTGGTGATCGACGTCACAACTACGTGTGAAATGGGTTATACACTTCTGTGCAATGACGTCACCTAATTTTTCCACGGAACTTTTAAGGCATGCAGGGACGTCGTAAATGACACCTAATTTTTCCACCGTAAGCTGCACGCAGTGACGTCACAACTCTGACGTCATTTTTGTACCGTATCTTCAGATGCGTTTAGTGACGTCACCTAATTTTTCCACTGTACCCAAAGTCATATAGATAAGTTTATGTCCTACATGGCTCCTCTCAAACCTGTCGTTTTGGCCTTAAGTTTGTCATATAACTATTTCTGTCCTCACTAGTCTTGCTTATCAAGTCTTTAACACTTTAATGAGAACTGCTTTATTCAGTTTGTTACCCTTATATAGGGAATTTCACCCCCTCTGTGTTATTTTACGTACCCTTTCTGCAAGTCATCTGTGACCTTTGAAGAACTTATCTTTCATCCTTGACCTTGGTACTATTTTATCTCAATTGTAGCTTCATACTTTATAGAGACAACCCTTTAACCAATCACGATTCAAAACTGCATATACCACACAGCTTTAGCAATCTTTTTCTGCCATTCTTAGCAGTAAATCTAACTCGCCATTTCCAAAATGAACTAGAATTTCGCAGACTCACAACCGCCACCACAGAGAGACCCACCCCTTGCCAAAAGACAAGCAGAGTATTATTGATGCAACAGGTGATTAAGCAGTTTCACCTGTGACTTGGCCTGTTGAAGACGATGTGTACTTCAGCTAGGAAGTACTGGGGTAACTTGTAAAAAACTGGTGTCAATAAACGAATATGTGAGCATACAAACAGCTGCATTCAGGAACAAACTAGACGAAGAAAGCATGGTGCCTACCAAGTCAAAACCGCTAAAAATTGCTTGAGGAAATCAAAGACTATTGGCCATGTAAGACGACCAGGCAGTACGACCTAATGGTGCCACAAACATCTAAAAGATGCAGTTTCAATCAGTACCTGTAGGAAGGGATTTGTCTCAACAATATCCTGCAACAATTGAGTTTTGCTCTGGGAAACCACCTTGCCATAAAGCAGATTCTTAAACTTGTGTTAACAAAAGTAACATCTGAAGCATACAAACAGCAGCATTCGGGAAAAAAACTAGACAAGAACGTGGGGTACCTGTTTAGACAAGACCCCCAAAAAACATTACTGCAAAATTACCTAATAGGCGACAGACTTTAAAGGCAAAAGACACTCCATTTGTTCTAAGCAGCACACAGTCAAGAGAATACAGAAAATGGAAAACAAAATCAGCCAACCATAAATGGATTCAGACAAGACATCAAAATATCCTAAAGTAGCCAAATACGTAAAGTTCTATGGGATAATGAGAGAGATTTCCTAGTTCAGCACGTTCCTGGACAGCAGCAGAAGGCTAGCAACTTTCAAGTCCTTGGGTCAATGAGCTGTAGAGAAGCCTACAGTAGGTCTGATGGTCTACAGGAAAGCTCATAACCAGACAGGAACAGTAACAAGACAAGATGCTCAGGCAACCTAATCACAGAAACTCTTAATCTTGTACAACCAGGATGTTTCTTTCCTTCTAAAGAACTTGAAAAAAGCTACAAAATAAACCTAGATACCAAAAAAAACAGGAAACCAAAAGACTGTCAAGTCATCCAAAAGGATTTACAGTCTAAGACTGTGGTTGTAGCCAAATTTCAAAAGCAATATTAACAAAAAAATTGCAAACAAACAGCAGGAAAAACTGCTACTCCGAAAAACGAAGCTATACCTGTAGATCTACAGCATACATGGAT
>JANJGK010000041.1:29466241-29508741 GCA_039081455.1 Macrobrachium rosenbergii
AGAGAGAGAGAGAGAGAATTGATACAACTTGATGAAGGTAAAATTATATATTCCATTTGTGCTTAGAGGAGAGAGAGAGAGAGAGAGAGAGAGAGAGAGAGAGAGAGAGAGAGAGAGAGAGAGAGAGAGAGAGAGAGAGAGAGAATTGATACAACTTGAAGGTAAAATTATATATTCCATTAGTGCTTAGAGGAGAGAGAGAGAATTGATACAACTTGATGAAAGTAAAATGATATATTCCAGATTAAGAAAAAAAAAGACACGCAATCTATGTAAACCGACCTGCAAAAAAGAATCTGGTTTTAGTAATTGCCGATAAATAATTTATAGAAAGAATAAGTGAACCGTAAAACTTTGCCTGAATTTTTCTAAATGATGCTACTTCTTTCACATGAATTATTCAGGGAAACATTGTCTGAATATTTGTTTTGAGATCAAATATTCAGGCAAAGATTTGCTCCAGTCCATTAGATACTAAGTAAAAATCAGTGATTTATTTAAATTGTCATCAAAAATTATATAGATTAAGCATAGATTTAGTTATTTATATAATACGAATGTTCACAATATCATCAAGACAGTATTTACATTCATACACGACACTTCCACGACGTGAAAGATTCGTGAGGAAATCGACGACTACGAAAACGAGACGGCAACGACCTATTTGCGAAGGACTGCGGCAGCTATTGACAATAGAACTCGTCTCAGGAAAATACACGACACTCCAGAAGGCTGCCTAAAGACGCGTGCACAATTGTTGCAGATCCACGTATCGTATCAACGTTGCATATCACCCAGTGATACGATAGGTGCAATATGGTTATGTATTCACTTGTTACGTATCCGCGTGTCGTATTATCGTTGTTGGGTGCAACAGTCATTGAGTTTCTTTTTGAGAGCGTGCAGCGGGACGGGACAATGCCACGCTCCCCGTCCACGCGAGGCTGTGTGAATTTCCTATCATTCCTTTGATGTGGCGGCAAAAGACAGACAAATGGCGGATCGAGCACGTTGCCTTCACTGTATCATGTTTTGACTCGTAACAGTGCCACGCTTCCACGTCCATCCTGATACGCAACGATGATACGATACGTGGATATGCATTAAGTGTGTATGCGCCTTTGGGGGTTGCAACGATCTGAGCCGATTTCACGTCAAAATCCTTAATTTGGTTCCTTGCTGATCACTACACATTACCCGATCGATGATATGAAAGAAAAATGGATTCATGTTGATTCCATGAATGGAAAGCAGTCAGTATATTCCACTTCCAGTAGATGCTCTGCTTTTGGAATACTGACGGGCCAATATGTCTACAAACCATGTTCTCTTCACCGAATGCAAATGGAATTCTATCTCCCTTCATTTCGACAGACCAGAAACCGACAATGGGGAAATGCTGACGGCTGCAGTCAGCTGTCAGGGTTCTCGGTTGCAGACGAGTTTCGTAGTTTGTTCAAAGGCAGAGATACGCGAATCCTAGTTTTATAATATGGAACTCTGCTGTATGATAAGTATAGAATTTTTGAGGACTTTGTTTCTTTAGCTTAAAAAGCATCTTTAACATTCTCTCTCTCTCTCTCTCTCTCTCTCTCTCTCTCTCTCTCTCTCTCTCTCTCTCACACACACACACACACACACTTATATATATATTATGTATATTTATGTACATACATGTTTGTGTATACACGCACAAGAAAGACAAGATCGCTTAGCGAGTGTCGTTTCAAAATTGCTAAAAACTATTAAGCCACCAACAACTTCCGTTAAGGTATTATGCTCTTGTTTACCTCTTAGGACTGTAAGAGACTGAATTTCTCTTTTTACTGCCCTTCTATCTGCCCACACACCCCTCCCCCTTACACTCACACACCCATGAACACGATGTATTTTGTATATATAGTTAGTAAATGATCAGTTGGAAGTGAACGACTGATTGACCAGTACACGAAAATCATCCTCTGTCTTGCGCCATATGGCAAAGATGATCTTGCTCATTTGAGAAACATCTGTTGTCACTGGCACGAGAACTGAGGGAAAATTTCAACTTAAATGGTCATGAAACCAGCGTTCATCCTTTACATGATACAGGAAATATATTGTCGGAATCCTTTACTGACCTTGTAGTCCGAAGCATAGCTCAGTCCAAGAATTTCAGCCCACGTATTCGCTCTGTTTGAGTTACCCGAGTCATTCTTAACCTCTTCTTTTGCCTCTGGCCAAACAACTGTGCTTGCTGCTGCACTGGGGAGCTGTGTTGATCTAACGTGTTCCTCTTCAAATACGATGGATTTGCGGTGTGCAGTTGATTTATCGTAAAAATCAAATTTGATTACTCTACATTGTGTTGTAACCATGTAACTTGGCTTTGAAAATTCTTGTTTGTTCTCTTGCTTGCTGGTACATTTAAATGCTTTCTAAACAGTTACAGATTTTTTTTAAAAAGTTGATACCCCATATGAATAGAATAAAGCCAAAAGGTTTATGTTTACAGTATGTAGAAGAAAACAGTTGATGTGTGGTCGTCTACAAGAGGAAGAGCAAGTTAGTAAGAAGAAAGTGAGAGAAAAGTCGTGTTATATATAAAAGGAACGGGGCATATCTAAATGAGTACCTACAAGAGAACAGGAATTGTAGTTTATGGGGGTAAATACTGAGAGAAAGCACAGCCTCACGAAAAACAGTTTGTGTAATAAAAATCCGCAATTATATAAAAAACTGTATTTAGATTCAAAAGACAGAAACAAAGACTTTCGAACACCTGAACGGTTTTCCTCATCAGTGTTTACGTTAAAACACTGAGAAAAAGTCTTGGGCAGCAGATAGATCTTTGACTGAAAGATGGAATAAGAAAAGGATATCTGAAGAGGATACTGCCTTGTGCTGCACCGAATATTCTGAGGTTTTTGGAGCAACAGGATAAAATCCGGATCTTAATTCAGTAAGACAAATGGGATTCATAGTAGGGCGACTAATTATAACCCAGTCAATGAACTTGGCCAGCTCACTTCAGCATTTTACTTGAAGGCCAAGAGAAGGCAAACTATAATGTAACGCAAGCGTTGCTGGTGAACGAAGCCAGTGACATTCTTAGCTGCAGGCTGAAGGCTCGCCAGAAAGTTCCTGGAGGAGAGGGTGGAGGAGGTGTTTGAATAGAAGGGCCTTATATCCAGAGTTGATGTGGCAGTAAGTGGCGGGTGGGTGATTTTTCTGTGTGGGGAAATGAAGAGGCTGATGCACACACTCACACTCACAATATTATATATGTGTGTGTATGTGTATATGTATATATATATATATATATATATATATATATATATATATATATATATATATATATATATTATATATATGTATATATATGTATATATATGTATGTATATGTATATGTATGTATATGTATATATATATATATATATATATATATATATATATATATATATATATATATATATATATATATATATATATATATATATATATTGTCAGCAGGTTTACCTTCATTTTAATATACAGTGTAGTTGTAACAAAACGTTTCATTATTTAATATTTATAAAATCACAAAAAATGATCGTTCTTTTTGCTTAAATGATTATTGTAGTTTATATGAGAAACTCTTATCAATACAATTTCCGGTTTGTCGCTGTCAGTTCAAAGTTCTCATGAATTTTGATGTATGACGTAATTTCAACGAATAATGCATTGACTAATGTATTTGAATATTACGCTTCTTTCCTTTTGATAAAGCACTGTTATCATATTTCCCGGAATTAAGTTTATTGTTGGGTTATTTTTCAGTATATTACATGCTGCCGATGCTCGAATAAAATAAATTATAATCCGTGAACAATATCGAATGAGTGCATTAGAATTTTCAAACGGACGTCTAGACAAAGGGGTTATTTCCCCAGTGACTTTTCTTTAGCAAGGGTCTCGTAAACAGGCAAATGTAGTTAGTGAAGACCGCGGTATACAAAGATATAAATTATGTAGCAAAGAATTGTAAAGGTCTTCTTAAAAATTACAGGGAACTTGAAGACGCAGTCATGAAACAGTGAAAGACCGTAGGTGAGAGAACCTTACTGAAAGGAGTGGAAAAATAATGGAAAGAAAATGGATTTGAAATACTTGACAAAAAGTAGTAGCCTCAATGAACTAAAAAAATATTATTCTCGTAAGAGCAAGCTAGAATCGAGGGAAAAATGGGCGCCTCTTTTTATACTGAGGATAATTTCTTGGACGAAATTAACGTCCCAATAGAAACAATTTTCAACTTCGATCTTAATCGAATTTGTTTCCGAAGCCTCTTTAGCCCGACTTCATCGTCTCACTCATTTGTAGATTCTCTCTCTCTCTCTCTCTCTCTCTCTCTCTCTCTCTCTCTCTCTCTCTCTCTCTCTCTCTCTCTCTCTCCTTCCAGAATCTTTTATCTGAGCCCTCAGGACTTAATGGCTCAAGTTTCAGTGAAATTAGATCCAGCTCTTTCGTTTTTTGTGTAGGGACGTAGCGAACAGTTTGTTGATGTGCCAATACAAATGGCATTGATTAAAATATTAATCTCATAATAACGTTATTTCAGGTTGGAACTCGCTAAATTGGGAAATGATGCAGTCCTTATATTATTGGTCATCTACGACCTGAACTAATGATTAGGGTAATTATATTGACTTTTGGGAGCATAGGCATTTTATTCACTTGTTTTAATGATGGATACTCTCCAAAACTAGCGATTTTATTGTTTTAAAACTTAAAAAAGAACATCCGAGATTCCAAGGATAGTTAATTATTGTTTACATGTTTCCACTTTTGCTAAATTTGGGAAACTACTAACGTTCCACTACAACGTTACTTATAATTATTATTCATTTTCTTTTGCATGCATTCCTACAACCTTGCAAATTTTGTTGTTGAGCTTAACTTCTTTTCAATTTTAAAAGACTTTGGTTTCCGAAATATAAGTACATATATTTCTATAGTACAGAAAAAATAATCAGACTCAGAATTCGTTTACTAACTTATGTTAGGATAAGCTTGGGATTTTCTCAAATCTGTGTTAAGTGAATCCTGTCTTAAGTTCTAAGGTGCAATTCAGGTTTAGGCCTATAGGCTACATGAGAAAAGTGAACTTCCAAAAATCAATGGAACAGACGTCTGTTTCTATTTCAACAAAAGAGAATGACAACATTATAAAGGAAAACAAAAGCAACAGAGGTAAACAGATTTTCCGAAGATTTCTGAGTAAAATTTAAAGAGAAGTTCAGGATAATCCGATCAAATAATCCTGAATCCTTCGCTCCTTTGACTTAAATGAATACAGCCAGTCCTTCCAGCGTTTAGGTACAGAATCAGGGTCGATGTTCAGTTGATGGAAAACTAATATTTACTCTCACTCTCGTAGTATTAATGGAATCCTGGCAGGAATTGTCTTCTTGTGCGTTGATTAATGTCACGAAGGAATGGAATTCTCCCCTGCTGAGGTTTCCCGTGACTCCAAAGGGTATCCTGGTCTTTAGAAGAGGTTCATACTTCCTCTTGCCGTATATTCTTATATTCTACATATTCTTTATTTTACTTTTATTTGCGTTTCTCTGCCTTTGAACTACGTGGAGAAAATCCGATGGCTTTGCTGATCCGTTAGTTAAGAAGTAGTCAGGAGAGACTTATTTATTCTCCGTGGTTTACGTCGTAAAAAATGCTACCAATTGATATGGTAATAAATCTGAGTAAATTGCAAAGCATTTATTTCTGGAACTGCGGAGAAGAAATAGAGTAGGAAAATAAGTGTGTATATAATGCTTTCCAGCTCTGTGCTGTTCTTTACCGTATACTCAAATGGCATTTTTTTCTTTTGCAATTATTTTGTCAGTGTGGCATTACGTCTAAAGAACGTTGCGTGATCTTTAGTTTTATTAGGCGTGTTTTCTGAATGAATATGACTTGCTTATTTATTATTACATGTCGCCTGTAGTGTAATGTGTTATATTGAAAATTATTGTATAAAAATACAGTGAAAATAAGTAAAGAACACTCTTCGTATCTAAATGTTATGATTCGAGTAAAACTGTCAAGTTATTACAAAGACTCATTTGTATTCAGTTTGTATTCACATTTTATACATCAATAAAATACGTCTGTACTATAATTTAGTGACACTCTATTGCATCTTTTTGTAGTAAAAAGATGGCATGTTTTCACAAAGACTGCAACTTGATGAATATTCTCTCTGCTATTTATGGGGGTAAAACTGTGTGGCGACTCAAATTAATTAATTAAAGAGAATCTCATATTACTCTGATCACAGTAATTTATTATTTTTTTTAAATGATTGATGTTTTTTTAGGAACATGGACAATGTTGCCCGAATTAGAAATAAAAAAGTATAGCCTCTGTGGCGCACAGATTTTCGGACCTTACCATTAACGCGAACTATAAATTGTTAAAAAAAACTTAATAATATTTTGTTAACAATTTCTCTGGGATTGCCGCGCCTCTGGGCCTTGATTAGATAATGAAGGATGGTCGAGTAAATTGATTTATTCCACACCAAAAAATGCACTAATGTTTGGCAGGGAATCGAATTACAGTTCCGTCGGTGAGCAAATTATTAACTGGGCAAATTTGTTACAATTTTTGGATTTTACGATGTTGATAAAAAATAAATTTTTTTTAGGGGAATGATTTTAAAATCGATTCTATTAACTTAAAATGGAAAATCTTTTTTAAAGCACGTACGGCCATACTTAAAGCAGTGAAAGTTCTTCATTTCCCTCAACCTTCAAACACCAAAGTTTAGCTTCGTTGTGTCTGGTTAGTTCCTGGTTGGGTAGTCATCCATAGATATCCTAAAGCTGATCGTTCTTTGTTTATCTAGACACCATGAAAAACACTTTTCATGGTAAATCTTACTCGACAGGGAATGTCATAGTTCCAACGTCTATGGGAGAGAGAAACCAATTTATGTTGGACAAAGAGATCACTTCCTAAGTGAAAGACGCGAGCCTTCAATATAACATATTGTTCAGAGGTCAGCGAATCGATGGACGAAAAGTCTGAAGGTCGCTGGTTGGAATACTGACAGACATTCGCTCTCTATAGTAATCTAATCACAGACCTTCACGTCTTCCCGTCAGAAAAAGACAAACAGCCGCACAGTAGCTGACCAGTGAGATATTCTAGATTTTACAAATGAGTGGGTAAAATTATCAGTGAGAAAGATCTGAGATTTCTTATAGAAGAAACACAAACTATATATATATATATATATATATATATATATATATATATATATATATATATATATATATATATATATATATATATATATATATATATATATATATATATATATAATGTGTGTGTGCATTTTAGAGATTATGAAAAAGTCACTATTTGAAATAAGGGTTAACTGAAATAATGAAAAGAAAAACGAAAAACCACAATTTGCCAACGAATTTGAGATATATAGACGAAGATAATAACGAACATGAGCAACACTAACATTTTAGAGCCAAGTGGCTGGTCTCGAGGTGACTTTATTTCTAGATTATGAGAGAACTCATAATTCATTTCTGTTTCTAAAGATAAAATGGTATAATATCTCCCTGTCATCATACATTAAGGCAATATGGCAATCCGAGTAAAACCAGAATAACCCATTTCTTCATGAAATTTAAAGACAAAATCCCAGAAAGTCACTTCGCACAATCCCGAGTCAATTAGACTCTCGCGCCAATGACCATCGTTGGCGTCACACAGCGTTTGGTCAGGGAACAATGGGAGGTGTTGGTTGGATAGAAAACTAATATTTTCATTCACCCCAGGAATCTTGATGGATCACTTACAGGGTTTTCCTTGTCTTCACTGATTGGTGTTATTAGGAGATATGAATTCTCTTCCTCTTGTTCCTTTGTCTGTGCAAGTCATGAAGCTATTTTGGTGATCAGGGATTGTCAATATCTCATTTTTGGTTTCGTACATTGTTTTTACCTTTTTGTATTTTGTTTACTATTTATTTCTTTATCGTTTTTTTAAGGTGTCTGAGCTACATAGAATAAGAAAATGTCTCCCTGGCATTATTAAAGATTTCAGAAAGTCGTGAAAGAAATATCCGCGAAGAAGAAATCCCGTAATGCCAGACAAATCATTGTCTGTCATTGACGCTGTAAAAATGAACAATGTCAAAGCATCTGGGTCAAGGGAGGGAGAAGAACAGAGGAGAAAGAATCAGGAAGTGACATAGAAAAAGAGAAAAAAGGGACAGAACATCTCGTGATAGAGGTCTGGTTTCTTAAAGAATATAGATTTAGTTTCTTTCGATACGAGCCTACTTGTCCTGCAAAAAAGGCGAAAATGGTTGATTGATTTTGCTGTTTCGTCATAATTGTGACATATCAAGTAAATTATGTTCGTCTTTTTTTTGCATAACTTTGGCAAAATACGAGGAGAGAAGTAAAGGCAATCGCTTTCATTTATCTTTTATTTTCATACTTTGCTACAGGATCTGTATTCTAATTTAAGATTTAATGATAATCAAACGTGGAGGTCGTTCCCGTAGACTATCTCTGTTATACATAGGAAGAATACAGGATGCAATTTGAATTTTATGTACTAGGATTCATTCTAAGGTTTTTTATCTTGTCAACAGAGGGAAACCTTAATATACGCATCTGGCAACCTGTAGAGGCAAACCAAAATACTGAAGAGCCTAAATCTGTAATATAATTGGATCCTTTAAAAAAAATTAATATCTGTAAGATTACAAAGCTCCTTGGACATTGCTCAATGTGTTAGACCCAAAATGAATCATATGAAAACGACCGAAATGTCACGAAAATTTAAATAGAAATCTAGTTTCTCGTTTTTTCGGGCATTTTGGAGCGTATGGCGTTTCATAATCCGTTTCTGTATTCTTGACGTATCCTGATTCAGATAATCTTTAGGAATAAAATTGACCATTCATCTATATATGACATTGAGTACTTGTTACTTTTTCAAGCTCCACTCGGGAGATCTGTGAAGGCTCTGTTCTCTGCAGTTATGTGGCGTTTTCATAGTAAGGATCGAGTCTAATCATTCTTCCTGCTCCCGATTCGTTTGGTTTCCGGACAAATTTCCTTGTTTCTGAGAAGCGAGAACCAAAGTTTGTCCCTTAGGCTGTCGTAGAAGAGTGGATGACAGTCGTGTCCCAAAGAATATGTTTTATGAAATACAAGATTGAAAAGCTGGAAGGCTTCCTTGGTGCTACTAAGGCTCTGCGAAGCTTGATCTGTAGCATTGCTGAATAAATGATTGTACTGAAGTAGTATTGACCGAGAGAGATGAAAAGAACATTTGGACACAGTCACCATTAATAACCGATAGAACTAATAAATTCTTATATTTATATATACAGTAAGAGCATTTGTAGAAGGCAAATGATAACAGAGATGCTGGATATAAGTTGGAAACTTGGAGGACGCGACGGTGCTCCTGATGTGGCCTCTTTCAGTTTAAGAAAACCTTTTGCAGGTCTCAGCATTGTTCTTGTATTTGGTATAAATCTACTGTACTTCTGGGAATTTAAATAACTGATAAGGCCTTGGTGTTCCTTAGTGTCTTTTTTCCATAGTTCCATCCACTACCGAGAAAAACATTACTTGCTCATTGAGTGCTTACTTGTTTTTTACAGAGTCAGCAAAGACAGTTTGCAAGATTATTTGAAACATTATACCCGTTACATTGCATAGATGCTTGTTGTAACTGCCGCATTTACGTCTTGACTGACTTCTGTTTCTTGAAATTATGGATATTTTTCTACTGCAAGCATTGGAGTCCGAAAGACGAAGTGACTGAAGAAATTCTCCTGGCCAGGTGGATTCCAGACTTGGGACTCACAGCACCACAGGGGAAGAAGGGGAGTTCTTGATTTCATTTCCCGAAGCCAGTTTGGAGTCAAGTCCCCAGTGTGAAGGAAATTTCTGCATGCATTTCCTCTTTCGGACTCAAGGTTGTTAGTGAAATGCTTGCCTTAAGATTTAAGGACAAGATATTGAAGAGGTCATTGTGAGTAATTCCGTGTGTGTTTCTAAATGGATGTCAAACACTTTCATTATTCCTGTATTATTCCTGTAAAGTTTAAGTGTGCCAAAGTATAACAGTGGTTGTTCAATGAGAATTCGGCCCAATCCTCGGCTCGTTAGATAACAGTAGTGTTGCATAGCTGGTTCCGTAAAACTACAGAAGTAAAATATTTTAAATCCTTCACCGTAATCCTCTGTATCAAAAATGTAAAAAAAAAATGTTCAGGTAATTTTCGTGGACAACATTAATTATTTATTTACTTTATTTATTTTATTATTTATCTTATGTATTTTATTTTATTTCATTATTTTATTATGTTATTTATTTTATTTTATTGATTTATTTAATTTTTATATTTTATGTTATTTTATTTATTTTATTATGTACACTATTTATATTTATTTATTTTATTTATTTATTTATATTTATTTATTTATTTATTTATTTTTTATTTTATTTTATTTATTTATTTATTTTATTTTATTTGTATTTTATTTATTTATTTATTTGATTTTATTCTATTTATTTTATTATTTACTTAGTTATATTTATTTATTTTATTAGTGTATTTTTTATTTTATTTTATTTTATTTATTTATTTTTATTTTATTTTATTTTATTTATTTTTTATTTTATTTTATTTATTTACTATTTTATTTATTTTACTATTTATTTTATTGTTTATTTTATTTTATTATTTTATTTATTTATTTTATGTATTTGTATTTCTTTATTTCTTTTTTTATTTATTTATTCACTTATTTAATTTATTTTATTTTATTTTATTTACTCTTTTATTTTATTTATTTTATTTATATTTATTTTATTCCATGATGTGGAATGGAAAAGATGGTTAAATATAACAGTGGAGGCAGCAGAGCTCAGAGAGATCATTACGAATTATTTCTCGCGAGATAATATTTTTGTTCCCTTTTGAATGAATGAGAATGTAGTGACGTCATATATAAGTGCACAGCTTGTGAGTGCATATGAATGTGTATATATGGTTTATATAGGCAAATAGGTAGATATAGAGGTGAAATCGTTTTAAATGCACAGAGGTACTGAACACCATAAAAACTTAATACCATAAAAAATATTTTGAGATGATGAGAAGTATGATATTACAGCATAACTCCATCAAAAGCAAAGCCCATGAACGAAAACCCACTCGATCTTTGCGGGTGGGAAGCGCAGAAGAGAGATTTAATAGATTTTATCTCGTAAAAAAGAATCGCCTAAACGCCATCTGGATAATGACAGTTTCTTCACCTTAGTTTACATCAGTTTGTTTTAGCGAAGAAAATAGCAGTATAATTACGATGGTAGAATTAGGAAGTTCAAAGTGAGAGAATATCTGCAAACAGCTGATTGTCTACCAGTGCTCGGTAATTAGATGTTTGCTTTTCAGCCAACTCGCTTCCTGAATAATGATTAGTTTTCCTTGTTGACAACAGAACTAATTGGAAATCTTGTTTTTGTACGCTGTAACCTGTTGCCGAGCCTGGTCTTGAGTTTTGAGTTAATTTATGAAATAAGCTGTATTTGGTGCTTTTAAATTTCTCTCTCTCCCACTCTGTATAATATATATATATATATATATATATATATATATATATATATATATATATATATATATATATATATATATATACACACACACACATACATACATACATACTGTACATACTGTACATATAAAAGTGTGTGTATTTTTTGCGTGTGTATGTGTGTATTTAAGTAAATATTAACAGCCAACACGTTCATACTACCATATGATTCCCACCTTGATAATCAGAAAAAAATTTAATCCCCCTTGACTGGTACAGTTAACGAGATAATATGGAATTATGTGAACCCATTTCGAATATGCTTATAGAATTTTCCGTGATTTGATTCAGAGCAAAATAATCGGTCGCCTTTTTCTGTCTCCAATGATTAAAGAAGTGTCGAACGGCCTTGATTACCTAATCAGGCGCCAATCAAATGCTAATCCTCCCGGCAAGTCATTATCAAAATGTAGGTCACTCAGTCGTTATTATGTAAAGGAGAAATTTTTAAAAGAGAGGCTTTTGTATTTCATATTTAGGACCATGTTGCTTGTTTGTCTCCAAATTATATTCTTATAAAAAAATCAATCTTTTTGTAATCTTACAGCACATAATATCGTGTTTATTGAATTTAACTATCCAATATTTCCGTAATGTAATAGTTTATAAACAAAAACTTCACTACAGGAGATATGTGTTCATTCTGAGCCCGTCATATTTATTAAGACGCTAGATATATATTATTGAATATTAGATACTTATTGATGGTATTCTGAGGGATGAACAGGCTGGTTTTAGAAAGGGACGGGGTTGCAGTGATCAGATCTTTGTTGTTAGGTATTTAATGCAGCAAACAAATGAAATGAAAACTCCGTTTATCCTTTGTTTTGTTGATTCTGAAAAGGCTTTTGATAGTATTTCGAGAAGGGCTATAGGAAAAATCATGAGGCATTATGGAATACCGGAAAAGTTTGTGACGGTTATCATGAACATGCACGAGGGCACATCTTTTAAGTGATGGTTGATGAGTGTTTGAGTGATCCATTTGAAGTCAAGTCTGGTGTGATTCAGGGTGGCATTCTGTCTCCTCTGTTGTTTGTATTGGTCGTGGATTACGTTATGAGAAGGGTTAAAAGACAAACGGATGAAGGTATACTCTGGGGAGAAAATGTGAAACTTCTGGACTTGGATTATGCTGATGATATGGTTTTGATCTGCGAGGGACCAGAAAAGATGCAGAGTGTTTTGGATTGTCTAGTAAGTGAAGGTCGAAAGGTTGGTTTAGTTATTAATAGTGGAACAACTGAAATCATGAATATGAATATTGAAAATGCACAGTATTGCCTAATTGAGGGTTTGGTTGCAAAGGAAGTGGATAAGTTTAAATATTTATGTACTTATTTAGATAAGGATGGTTCTCTGAACACATAAGTTATTAAAGATTAAAAAAGTCTGGGCTCATCAGACAATGGGAATACTTAAAAATATTTGGAATAATAGCAATTTTTCTGTGCATACAAAAATCAAAATTTATAAAGTAAATGTTAGGAATATTTTGATTTATGGGCATGAGTCATGGTACAGTACAGTGACTTCTGATAATGAATTCTTAGCATTCGAAAATAAGGCGCTCAGAAGAATACTAGGAATTACTTGGAGGGATAGGATATCAAATAGCAGAATTAGAGAAGTAACGGGGGTGCAGCCGGTCGATGAATATGATAGATTCTTACGCTGGAAGTGGCTAGGCCATGGGTATAGAAGACAGGGAATAGTACAAGATACACCAGGGTGGGTTGCCTTTGGTAGAAGAAGTAGAGGTAGACCAAAGGAGACGTGGTTAAGGGCAATGAGGCGGGAGGGAAGCAGGAGAAGAGTTTTGGGGAGATATTGAGGAGTTAGCCCAGGACAGAATACGGTGGCGTGAGTTCATGGAGGCCCTATGCATCCCCGTGGGTGCCACAGGAAATGATTGATTGATTAGATATTTTATAGAACGTCAGTATTTTTTCTACCTCTTCTTTTGTGATATACCTACAGTCTAACAAGGAAAACGATTACACTTCTGTCCTGCTACAGACACCAAAAGGATTCCTTTCAGATTCATCAAAATTATAATTGGAGCTGTGTCCTACTACACCTGGGTCAGGGATTTCCCTGTGACCGAACTATAATTTTTATTAATAATTTTGTTGTTGGACTTAAAATTCTGTCGAATGCTGAGGGATTTTGCGTAAAAATTGTTAGTGAAAATAAATAAGGAATATATCAGTGTTGCTTCAGTAATTCGAGATTAGTCTCTGTAATAATAATAATAATAATAATAATAATAATAATAATAATAATAATAATAATAATAATAATAATAATAATAATAATGATAATAATAATTATTATTATTATTATTATTATTATTATTATTATTATTATTATTATTATTATTATTATTATTATTATTATTAAATTAAAAGAAGGTTTTTGTATCGCTTTTTAACAGGGGTTTCAACGTCGAAATATTTACATGAAACTAAATTAAACTTCAATAAATAATTGTTTATAAAAATAATCTGAAAATTATATGCTCATGGTGTATGGGGTAAGTAAGCTCCTGATTTGGTTTGGGTTTGACAAATTTTCAGTTGAGTAAAATTTCAAATGAAGTTTCGTCTGTACAATTTTAAACGTTTCTTTGGAGTTTTTTTTTATAATTTATTTATTTCATAGATCAAACAGTCTCTTGTTTATGCCAGTAAAAATCCTGAAAAACTTATGTAAGAGACCATTGCATCCAAGACACGAATTAAATTTAATTTTTTAATTTTGTTAAAGATCAAATTATACATTTATAATATTACTCTTGGTACCCGAGTTTTGTTTGTTAATATTATTTAACAGACTCTGTATAGGTCTTATTGTGCAACGATTTGTATGAATCAACAACAACAACAGCAATAATAATAATAATAATAATAATAATAATAATAATAATAATAATAATAATAATAATAATAATAATAATAATAATAATTCCAAACCATACGCGACCCACTTAAATAGTCTGATGACTACTTTGAGTCATGACCCATAGGTCGTGACCCCATAGGTCCTGATCGATAGATTGTAACTAATTAATCATGACCCGTGTCTCTCTCTCTCTCTCTCTCTCTCTCTCTCTCTCTCTCTCTCTCTCTCTCTCTCGTCTTAATTGTTACAAGCCAAGCCACCACATCATATACTTGAGGACCTAGCTGTAAAATAGCTCTGGTACCCCAAGATTTCTTAATATTGAATTTAGATAAGTAAGTATTGATAGATTATCCCCTGTAACAACTTCGTACCTCTATTTGTTATTCCGGCCATGGAAACTGTCCATCTTAACCATTTTCTGCTTCGTTTTCAGCTTAAGCAAAGAAATGAAATTGATCTTAAACACTTTCCGTTTTCAGTCTTTGTGGAAATTGTTCTCTCTCTTTTCTTGACAGTTTTTCACTTCATCAGAGGAAATTGTCTTCCCTTGAAAGGCATTTCCCTTTTTATAACTCCAAGACAGGAATTATACTTTCCCAAGAATACCCAGCGTTCCGAGAGCAAAGTAAAATGTTGACTTACAGATATGACGTCAGCCTTGACAACGTGACGTCACAAGTGCGCTTGAACTCTAGGCTTTGCTTCAGACGCTCCTTTTTTGTCTCGTCAGGAGATTAATTGTTGCCATGAGTCTCACGGCATGACAGCTGTCTGAGGTAATTAGCAGCCAAATGAAACCATAATGGACGTCATTAACAGGTAATTATGAACTTGAATAAGAGCATAATTACAGGGGAAAGTTTAATTAGTCGTATATAAAATGCTACTTGTTTCCAAGCATGGTGTGTTAATGATTGCCAAATAGGATGATCTACCGCAAGTTAATTTCGAGGTAGCAAAAGGATCAAGACCTGTGATAAAGACAGTTTGTGCCCAGAAATAACTTGAGTTTATAGGATCATAACCCATTGAAAATTTTTGTCTTTTGGGATTTTGTGACAAATAAAAACTACCTTTACTTATTTCTGATGATTTTTATAACTGTTTGAATGTCCTGAGGTGAGACAGAATGGTGTTGATATATTCAAGGATAAAAGTTACGAGCTATGTAAGAGAAAGTAAACAAAGAAGGCATTACTAGAGAGAGAGAGAGAGAGAGAGAGAGAGAGAGAGAGAGAGAGAGAGAGAGAGAGAAAACAATAACATTCTCGAAGATTACAAAATAAGATTCGAGGAAGGACAGAAGCACAGGTGAGGAAATCAGAAGGCAGAAACTCGTTTTAAAGTTCTCTGATTATCGCCGCTTTACAATCCTTATTATTTTCCCCTTTTCACTTGTGAGCTTTATTCCTGGAAGAATCGACGTAAACACCGGTAATTTTTTTTTTTTTTTACATTTTGCTTTTCTTCTGAATTTTAGACTTCCATCATAACTTTCCATTTTAATTTTTATGTAAGACTTTATTATCTATTTTTAGCATCTGATGTACAGTACGCTTTGCCTGTGTTGTCATCTGCACTGTTTTATGGCTGGATTCTTGTATTTTTGGGCGATTTTAATATTTCGACCAATTTCATACAGACTGATCCGATATCTCCTCCTCCCTGTGCACTGTCTTCGCCACCTCTGCTGGGTTGGTATAAGTGCTGGTATAAGACCAGCTTAGTCTAGAGTTAGAAGAAGGAGAATTAATTTCAGATATTATTTTAGGAAAACTACTGTGCCGGGCTTTGTCTGTCCGTCCGCACTTTTTCTGTCCGCCCCCAGATCTTAAAAACTACTAAGGCTAGAGGGCTGTAAATTGGTACGTTAATCATCCCCCTCCAATCATCAAACATACCAAACTGAAGCCCTCTAGACTCAGTAGTGTGGTTTCGTTTATTTAAAGTTAAAGTTAGCCATAATCCACCAATAAAACAGGCCACCACCGGACCGTGGTTGAAAGTTTCGTACAGTATTATACGGTATCCAGAAAACTAGATTGCGCCGAAGAAACTTCGGCGCATATTTTACTTGTTTTTTTCTGCTAACTTTTGAACGTTTTTTTCTGCTAACTTTTGAACATTTTAATCTTTGTACTACATTAGGAAAATAAATTATGCAAATAAAGCCATGCTTTAGAGATTTCTCTTTTAAAGAAGACATTAAACCATGTTTCCACCGGGATTTCCACAGTCCAGGTGAAGTGATTTAGATAAATAGCCGATGAAGTGAGAGAGAGAGAGAGAGAGAGAGAGAGAGAGAGAGAGAGAGAGAGAGAGAGAGAGAGAGAGAGAATCTTACCATTACTTTTCATTCTTATTGCAGGTTTCTTGTGGCTAGTACTTTCCAACTGTCTATATTGTGAGCCAGAATGTGTGCATGTCTAAATGTGTGTGTGCGGGCGCATGTGAATGTCTGTGCGCGTAGGTGAGAAAGAGAAGAAGAATTTGTACTCTTCCTTCTGAGGCTGTGATTACTGACACTTCCTTCGTGGTGAAAACCGCGATAACACGGAATACGTCTGAGGCGGATATCAGAGGCACAGATCCCGGACTGAAATATCTAAACTTTCCGCCGGTTTAAAATTGTTGAAAGCACCTCTTTTGTTTTCCTTGTTAGGGGCTGCCTTACAAGAAATTGCTCTGAAGGACTTTTGAAATGTCTGTAAGCTTGAAGTCAGATTCTGTTCGGGTGCAGGGTGTCCCTTCTATTTGTTGTTAGTTATGTGCGAGTAGACATTTGTAACCTCCTTTTACTGTAAACAGGTCTACCTTCATTTTGATACACTGCGCATTTGCAACAAAAGGTTTCATTACATATTTTACTCATAAAATCATCAGAAATTATCATTTCTTAACTTTCTAACTAAGAGATTATTGTATTAAATATGACAAAACCCTTCCAAATAGAATTATCACTTTCTTTCCGTCGGGTCAGGGTCTACATTATTTTTGATGTATTGCGTATTGCCAACAAACAAAAGTATCGACAGATTTATTTGACCGTTACGCCCCTTTCCTCTTAATATCAATCAGTTGTCATAAGTACAGGAATTCAGTTTACTGTGAGACCTTTGATCAATATTTTACACTCGTCTAATGCTTTGGTGAAATGTTTAATATCTATAAACGACATCAAGTCAGTACACTTAAAATAATTCTGAAATTTACATCTTGACAAGGTGGCTATTTCCAAGATGACATTTTCTTTATTAATAAATCAGAAAACAGTCAGATGTAGGTGATGAAAAGCACAGTATACAGAGAAATCAATTACTGTATATTGCATAGAATTGTTCAGATCTAGCTGCACGTTACTGAGAATTTTAAGAACCAAAGATGAAATAATGAAAGGGAGAGGAAACCTTATTGAGAGAGATAGAACAGCAATAGAAAAAAAAATGGATTTAAAGTTTATGACAAAAAGCAGAAGCCTCAGAGGAGTGGAAGCAAATTTCTCGTGAAGAACAAAAAATAACCAATGAAAAAATGAGCGCTGCTTTTCATGCCGACAAAAATTACTCCTGTCCTGCACGAAATAAAAGTAGTAACAGATACAAGTTTAAACTTTTATCATAGTTGATTTTGTTTCCGAAGCCTCTTTAGCCTCTTCTTCGTCTCTCTCTCTCTCTCTCTCTCTCTCTCTCTCTCTCTCTCTCTCTCTCTCTCTCTCTCTCTCGTTCCAGAATCTTTTATTTGAGCGAACGCCTCTTGACTTAATGGCTCAAGTTTCAGTGCAAAAACATCCAGCTCTTTATTTTGTGTGTGTGTGTGTGTGTCTGTAGGGACAAAATGAATTATTAATATGCCAATACAAATTGCAGTGCTTAAGACACGAACTTGTAATTACTTTATGTTATTGGCCACCTACAAGTTGTACTAATGACTGGTTTAATTATCTTGAATCGTTGGAGCATAGGATGTTTTATCAACTTTTTTACTCTTACAATATCATATATCAATAATAGCCAATCGGTGATGCACGAAACATGAGGAAAGTCTTGTTGGAGAGGAAGATTAACACCAGTTACTGTTAAGTCTACGAGTTTTATAACTGAGAGACAATTATAATAGTTTTCACATGTCGGTCGGTCTCCTGCTTTCGGGCATAATTGAATGCTCTTCAAAGAGTATATATTGAATTTGCATTGTTTCTCAAAAGTTCCTTCACTTCTTGCAGTGTTTCTGTCAGCAGATCAGTGGGTAAGCACCTGTAATTACGAGACGGCTTTTCTCCACTTCAGATATGTTCATTTGCTTTACAGTGTAGACGAGCAAGAGATTGATGTTATTCCTCCGGATGTATTTTCAGATATTTTATAAACCACTTTATCTCCATTTACATCAATAAGTGCCGTTCACCATAATGCTTATTCATTTGAGACTTCAAATATTGTGGGTTCATTATTTCGCGGTCCTTTTAAAGACACTAAATATAAATAAGAACCCCAAATCCCTCCCCACCCACATTCCCGTCATCTTAGAGCTATAAATGGGATACTGATTACTACTGTATTTTAGCCCTTGCTTGACAAAGAATGTGACACAGGCGACTTGACAAAGAATGTGACACAGGCGACTTGACAAAGAATGTGACACAGGCGACTTGACGAATGTGACACAGGTGACTTGACAAAGAATGTGACACAGGCGAAACGGACCGTAGCAAGTGGAATAAATGGATACCATACCCCAGCTATGTGTCCTTATCCAGTATATATATATATATATATATATATATATATATATATATATATATATATATATATATATATATATATACATATATCATAGGATATTCCGCCAGAATATTCCTATTTGCTTGGTAGTAAAGACTGTGTTTAGAACGCAGTCAGAGAGTTGTTGTTGCATCTTCACAATTCTTCATGGCTGTGCAATAAGACTGTTGTTTGAGATCATACCAATCTTCTGTAGGATTCAGACAAACTCCATAGTGGTTTTTCTTGTATTTCGTATAAAAAGACTTTATACAGAAGGGATACAATGGTCTACACAGGATGGCTTCCCATGTCGATCTCTATCTAAGCTTTCATACTTTTTACATAGCAAGACTACGATTCACACACACGAACAAACACATGACCTCGTTCCAAGGACTTCTCACGCCTACGTGACTTTTGCCTTA
The DNA here is from genome assembly GCA_039081455.1 of Macrobrachium rosenbergii. Lineage (NCBI taxonomy): Eukaryota > Metazoa > Arthropoda > Malacostraca > Decapoda > Palaemonidae > Macrobrachium > Macrobrachium rosenbergii. The sequence goes on from JANJGK010000041.1 coordinate 29,486,009, forward strand.
AACTCTGATCAAAAAGAGAACGCTGAGTCTATGCAGACGCATGCGAATGCATGCTGACGCACTGTCTTTAAAACACTACACAGGTATTTACTGATGACGTTCGCGTCTGGGTTGATCAAACTGAGATTTCACAACAGCATTCCTTTCATGTGCAATAGAGATATATATGAATCAATCCTAGATTTACTAAGAAACTGTATTTTCTTAATTATGTCATAAATGAAATATGACATTTGCTCGGCCACGTAAAACACAATAGGAACGAAATCATCAAAACAGGCATTCACTAGCTAAGCATAATTTCTTAGAAAGCAAAAGAAAATATATGCTTCCAAAAATCATTATACTCAAATTGTGAATGAAGATATATAGTAAATACTGAAAACAGCAAATACTGAAATATGTTTCACATTTGTGTACACAGGGTTTACTAAAATGTAGCAAAGTGAGAAAAAAGTTATATAACCCCAATATTGATTATACTGATAATGCTAATGAATAACATATACATAAATCATATATAGATAATGCAATTCGTATACGAAGTAAAAACATTTGTGCACAGATTATATGAATACACTCGCAATGATGGGGATTGAAATCAATGCCTAAAAAATGTATCCAAAAAGTAATAACCATATGGTAAGATTATATAAAGCAAATAGTTATCCTGATAGATTAATCAGTATGGACAACCAAATTACTAAATGGAAAATGTTGAATGATCAGCATGCTGCTACACGCAATAGGTTCATACATATGTAGTATAGGTTATTAAAGAAATAAATGTAGCCATTATATAAGAGCATCTATGTTATCACCAGAAATGTTCAGCTCTTCCTCACATTTATTACCACCAACACAGAACCTTTTCAGTCTTCCTCTGTGTAGTCGAGCTTTTAATGAAAAAATGGCCAGTAATTCCATTATTGAACTTGGAACACCCAATTGCTTAAATCCAATGGGGACCTACGAATATCAGCAGATTCCGCAACGGTCTCCTTCAGTTCTCGTGCTTTCTTCCAAAACATTACGCTGACGATTACGCCTACGGATCCCAGCAACATACCAATGGCAATTAATGCGTAGAGGAGAAGAAAATCGTGGTGATCAGAAGAATGGCTCACAGGAGATAGCAAGTCCAATGATGCAATAGCGTTTTCGACGGGCCTACTGTAGGGAATTGTTAGACCTTGCAGCCTGGTGTTTCCCCACGATGTGTTGATGAAGAAATTACGCCCACGGATGATCGTGACCATAGCTCGGATGAAGAGTGACGACGTTGTTGCAATGTAGCCATCATTAACGACGAACATGTGTCCTGTTGTCCTAGTACCATCTGGGCAAGTGACGATGTATGGTTCTGCAGAGAAGACGAATGGCGTGCCGTTCACGAGCCTGTGACGAAACTGATTGTCATGATACCTTACTAAACCAGCCAAACAATGTTCACGTGTATGGGGAGAGGTTCTGTTAAGTACTAAGTCCAATTCGCATGAATCCAAGGACGTATCAGATACATTCATGAACTCAAACAAATCGATCCTGCACACTACATTATTCATAACATCATAGCAATCATTTAACAGTGCTTGGTCTCTGACTACCGTAAAAGTTTCCTTATTGGCGGAAACCAATACTAGAGCTGACAGATTATTAATAATAGGTGTCGAGACGTTAGATACATACGTGGGAAAAGGCGAAATCTTAAACGCTTTCCACGCGTCTGATGGGTTAAAAGGAATGTCGATTACGATCTCATCAAGGTCAACTTTAACTGTGATCAAGCTGTAATAAAATTCAACCTTATGAAAAGCTACTACTGGAACATAGCGCATTCTATCATGAGCATTATTGATAATTTGAGTAAGATCTTTAATCGGTAACAAATGAGGAGACGACACGCCTTTAGCAGCAAGTGTTATAGCTTCCACGTAATCTTTTGATTTTTCGATAAAGCTTGAAACTCTCGAGTATACATGATTAATTTTAGCATGATAATACATCAAAGTTGCTAACAAAACTTGAGTGTCATGAACCTGATTGAAACGTCGTGACTGTTCATTTACTTTACTGATTACGCCGTTCAAAGCTTGACTTTGTTTATTTAGTTCTCCTGCTAATACCTCTTGTTGATGTTCCAGATTTTCGATTTTAACCCCGTGATCGCGAAGTTTCAAACGATTTGAAATCCCTAACCCAAGACCAGCTACGGAACCAACCAAATTTAATGCCGCTAGAACAAGTGAGTTACGCCTTTCTGTAACGTCATGAGGTATTGACCACATTTGCAAATCACGAGCCAAAATTTCAGCTTCGCGTGTTTTATTCCTTAATTCCCAGAAAAGCATATTAATTGTGTCACTGACTTGATTAGGCGACGTTGGATCACTGCTAGCTAAGTATGATTTATGCAAGTCTGCAAGGGATTGAGCAAAAAGAGTCAATTCTGATTTCAAAGTTATTACTTCATTTTCGCTAGTAAAAATGGCGTTCATATTGACTTCTAAAACATGTTACTGCCAGTTAGAAAGAAATTATTCATTTCCTCTACAATAGAACCATGATGTAAAGTTATTTCAGAACTCTTCCCAGCTACGATAAACATTGATAGGAATAGTGCATGGTATAATTTGACAAGCTTCATGCTGGAGCCTGCAAAAAAAAAAAAAAATAACTTGTAAATAATGTAAAAAAAAACATTGCATCATTCAAATGATGTAAAAATTCACACAATAATTAATTTTTTCATAACAAACCATTGTCTTAAGCTCTCACATGAGAGACAGATACTGTTCGAACATCCGTTTGATCGGACTGATTCCGAATTTTAAGTCGGTTACCTATTAAAACTTCTATAACTGTGAAAGGACCTTCAAATTTAGGCAATAATTTCCAATTTAGCCTTTTTCTAACATAGACATGTACATATACTATATCTCCTTCTTGGTAAGGCTTTGTGACCTTAGCTTTTTTATCGTGCATTCTTCATTAACACTTGAGCCTGTAAGAGGTTTTGATAAAGTGTTTGAAATCTACTCCGGCTAACTTCTATTATATCCTTCAATGGATCTGATAAATTAGATGTGGGCGTCAAAATATGGAAAGGTGACCTAGCAGGAATCCCGTAAACAGCTTCATGGGGAGACATACGGATTGAAGTATGATAATTGTTATTTAGGGTACTGGACACAGTGGGTATTGCAATATCCTAGTTCGGGTCCATACCGCCTATGTTTACACGCAGTATGTCTAGCACCTTTCTGTTAACCCGTTCTACCAAACCATTAGATTCAGGATGGTAGATCATCATATTGATTTTCTTTATTTGCAGAATTTCGCACAATGAGTTAAGGAAGTGATTATTGAATTCTCCTCCCGAGTCGGAGATTATTATATTTGGAATTCCATGTCTGCATATATAGCACTCATAAAACTTCCTAGCACACTCAATGGCTGTTTTACTTTTTAGTGGTATTAGTTCAGTATACCGTGTAAGGGCGTCTTATTATAACCAAGAGGTTTTTATTCCCCCGGTCTGTCTCGTAAAAACCTGTCAATAAATCAAGGTGTACCCTTTCAAAAGGTTTGCTAGGCACGGGATAAGTTCCGAGACCCACAGGATTCTTAGTATGGCCCTTGTGACGGAAACATATGTCACAGTTTTTAATATATGTCCTAATATCTTTTAACATAGTAGACCAGTAAAATAATGACTTGGCCTTTTGAGACGTTATTTCGAACCCAGGATGACCATGCAGAGGATGGTTGTGAAGCCATTTCAGAACGATTGGGATTAAAGTGATAGGTACAACCACCTGGTCGTTAGTTAACTGTGTTGAACTCCTGGTTCTCCTAGCCACAGATCGGCATAGAATGTTATCCTTAATCAAGAAATATTGATTAGTATATTTCACATATTCCTTATCATCTGGTTTCCTATTTAATGCATCTATTATTACTCTTAATTTCTGATCTTTCATTTGTTCTTGTCGTACTGAATCTAGATTCCACTCTATATCTGTAATATTCTCTGTTGTTTGGGATAAAGATTGACCATTTTCGATAGCAATTTTCATGGCTTGCGAGGGAATTGGAATTTCTTCTAGATCAGCGAAAGGTAATGATTGAGTTGGTACTGGGTTACGAGATAACGCATCTGCGATTATGTTTGCTTTACCGGGTAAGTATCCAATTTTAGCTCCGAAGTCCTGGATAATCATATGCCACCGAGTTCTTTTAGGACTATGATTGAAACCTTTAAAAAAGTCAGTAAGGGGCTTATGATCAGTTAGAACCTTGACACTATACCCATAGATTATATATTTAAAATGTACCAACGAGTTTGCTATCGCTAAACATTCTTTATTTATTACTGCATATTTCTCCTCTGACATTTTTAGTTTGCGAGAGTAAAAAGCAATGGGAAAAAACTTGTTCTCATGCCACTGGAGTAACACACCTCCTAGTCCTTGATCTGATGCGTCGGTTGCAATAATAAACTCTTTAGTAAAATCGGGAAACTTTAAAATAGGAGCAGAACTGATTTTTTCTTTCAAGGTATCAAAAGCAATTTGATGTTGGGATTCCCATTTAAAAGTCACGTCATTCCTTATGAGATCAGTTACAGGAGCTGCTATTACTGAATAATCTCGGATAAACCGACGATAATAACCCGAAACCCCGAGAAATTGCTATATGGCTTTAACATTAGTAGGAACGGAAAATTTACTAATAGCAGAGATTTTATCATGGACTACTTTAAGACCTTGCCGAGATACCATGAAACCCAAATAGACTAATTCGTCTTTAAAAAACTCACATTTAGAAATTTTTACCTTTAAATGATGTTCTCTTAACCTTTGAAGGACTATTTCTAGTTTACTTAAATGCTCCTCCAAAGAATTGGAGAATATGACTAAATCATCCATATAAGCATGGAGAATATTCCCTAGTAAATCTCCGAACACTATATTGATCATTCTAGTGAACGTAATAGGAGCACAACGTAGCCCAAATGGCATATGTAGGAATTCATAGTGACCCCGAGCTGTACTAAAAGCAGTGTACTGTGTACTATCCTTAGCTAAGGGTATCTGGTGAAAGCCTTTAAGTAAGTCCAAGGAAGTAAAAAAATTATTCTGTCCTAATAGGGATAACATATCATCTGTACAAGGTACTGGGAAACGATCAGGGATAGTTTGGTCGTTAAGCTTGCGAAAGTCAACACAAATCCTCCAGGTTTTATCCTTTTTTGGTACTACTATCAAGGGAAAATTATAAGGGCTGTTAGATTTCTTAATAACCCCCTCTTTTAACATTTTATCTACCTCAACATTGATTTCATTCAGAAATTTGGCCGGTAGACGATATGAAGGTACATAAATGACCTGGTCCTTATCCTTTAAACGAATTTGATGTTCGATGACTTCCGTTTTGCCTAAAGCTCCAGTCGTTGCCCTCCGAGTGCCAGAGCCCGAATCCTCCCAATGGCGGCCTAGCGTGGGCACGCCGGGCATTTCTCTCACCCCCGGCATTTTCCCCTCAGGTAGGACATTGGTTGATTTCTCCTACCGGGGATATTTGACCAATCGTAGGTCAGAAATATCCACAGCTTTTGGGGGATATTTGGGGGGCGCATGTTTCCTCACGCCCTGACCGTTGGAACAGGACAATGTCTCCTTGTCCTACAAACTTCGCCATTACAGCTCACACAATCTGAGACCTCGGGAAATTGTGACGAACTTTCTGGAATGGTTCATATATATATATATATATATATATATATATATATATATATATATATATATATATATATATATATATATATATATATATATTACATATAAATTGTATACATGCGCACACACACGTGGATAGTCTAAGATGGGTGAAACTAACACTGATCTCACTTCATAGGAAGCCAGATACACCTTCAGCACCGCAGTTCTACAGTGGCCTTTATTTTTGTTACTTTTCACTAAAATAGGTGTTAGCCAATTTGGTAGTTATTTTTTCTTTTCCACAACCTAGTATTTAAGGTCACAGGACAGTTTAAACATATTTATGCTTTCCTCTTTCAGTATCTCAGTTGTTATAGTAGATGGAGCCGCCCGGTCTTCAGAATCTTTGGCAAGAGGTATCCTTTACTCTTAAGCTCTTCCTAAACACCATTATTCTTGCAGTCACCGTTATTACCTATTCATAGTATTTTATTACCTAACCATAGTATTTGGAAAGACATCGTTTATTGTGATCAAACTTATAAATGAGTTTTATAACTCATATGCTGTAATGATTACATTGAAGTGGCGTTGTATTGTGTGATGTCGGCTCGTTAGGACAGATACAGTTGGGTTCCAGCTATATATAAAGGTAATTTGATTTAAGATGATTCAGATACCTGAGTTTCAAGTGCTCTTGTCGTATCTTTATACTGAGTTCCTTTACGATTTAGTTTCCCCTTTGCCGATGATGTAACAGACAAATAACACGGACTTAATTAGTGATTTAAAAAGCGCATTCTGGCGGAAATTGGGTTTGGATGCTGGTCACTCAGTAGAGAAACCTTGACTGCCGATGGTAATGATCTTCCCCAAAGTAAAATATCTCGGTTCGTTCATTCGGATCGTTTGCGTTCGTTGTGGTTTATAATTAAAAATACATTTTTTTAAAAACACTGGACAAATAAGGAGAGAGAGAGAGAGAGAGAGAGAGAGAGAGAGAGAGAGAGAGAGAGAGAGAGAGAGAGAGAGAGAGAGAGTCATTGCTAAAAGATTCGTTTCAAAAGACTCTCGTATTACTGAGACGCGGAGATTAATTGAACTCCAAAAGTCTTCGGGCTTTTGTTTTCATTCATTTCTTCTTGATTTCTTTTGATTATTATCAGAGATTCTCTTTGTGAGAAGATTTTCCGTTTGGAGGAGGATTTGCTGACATTGGATCTTGTTTCTAGACTTACTTAACAAGGAACTGTGTGCATAGGAATGTCACTTCTTCTGAAGGTAGATACTTGACTTAAGCCTTCTTCAGTCATTCGTGCTTTCTAACATACAAATCTCAATTGAGGAAATATTCTCAGTTGAGGAAATAGCACAATTTCTCTCTCTCTCTCTCTCTCTCTCTCTCTCTCTCTCTCTCTCTCTCTCTCTCTCTCTCTCTCTCTCTCTCTCTCTGTGTGTGTGTGTGTGTGTGTGGAGGATTATTAGGACTGATACTGTCATAATTAAGGAATGAATGCCAAAGAATCTGATGTATCCACAACTCACAATCAGCACGGACAAGTGGCAGCATTTGTGATGAATTAACCCGGAATGAAATATGACAGTGGAATCGTGTACTACACGACTTTTGCAGAGTTGCATTCTGCTGTCAGTGACCTCTTACATTTTCCAGCTGACTTCAGGATATTATTAGTTTCTGGAATGTAAAAGAGGTTTATTTAAAATTAAATATCAATACCAATTGTTTAAGAAATGAATAAAGTACAATTGGGCTATAAATTTATTTATAGATATGTTTGTACTTATGTATTTAAGCCATTTAATATTAAGTGTTTACCTTTTCCCTCTCGAAAGACTTCGGATTTCTTTCCCGTCTGTGTTCTCTTTTACCCACGACTTCCCCCTCCCTTACTTTCTTTACCCTAATGCAATTGTTCTTCACCACTTTCCCCAGCAGAAGCCCTTCCACGGCACCAAGTGTCTCCCTTTCACCTGTCACCCTCTCTTCAGGAATACTACTGTAATTTTGGGTGAAAGTAACAAATTCATCTTAGATTCAGTAACTTTCAATTTCACAAGGGTTCTTATGAACAGGTTGTTCACCAGAATACCTCTGCAGCCTCAAACCAGAAATATTTTTTTTATTCCATTCCCAGTCATCCAGATAATGAAGAGACTAGTGAAAACCCGCGAGGTTCGTGTGACGTTTGTATTCGCTTTCTCACGTACCATCAACTTTAGCTAAAATCTAACGATGTCGTTTCACAGGGAAAATTTTCTAGGGAGTCCTCCTTTGCGAGTTAATCTTCGAATGGCTTCGTACTTATGAATTTCCCTAATAATAATAATAATAATAATAATAATAATAATAATAATAATAATAATAATAATAATAATAATAATTATAATGGATTCTTTACGTGACACCTCCTCTAAAGCGCATCTCTTTTCTCGTGATCTCTTCCGGAATGAATAATGTTTTGAAAGTGTGACGTCATCGCTGGTCCTCCCGTAAAGGCTGTCCGACGAAGCTTTTCCTTTCACAAAGGGAGACTTTCATCCCTCCATCAATGGTCGAGGGAAAGTGACTTATCTCTTTGATCTATTGTGAAAGCCCTTCATAAGTCGAGATACTTTTGTTGTCACATCTCTCAAGGGAATAAAAATGTATACAGCACAATATAAAATTTTCTTTTGCTCTCTAAATCCAAAGGCTGACTTTCTCTCGAGGGGAAACTCGATGATTTATACGAGGTGATTAAGGAGAGAAAGTTCAGATCCCGACATGAAAGTGGGCGTCGGGGAAACTCTCGGGACACGACATCAGTCTGAAAGTTCGAACCGGAATCTTCCATTATTGACTTTGTTAGGCTCTGAGGAGATTCGAAATAGACATGATGAAAAATATACAGCAAAAACTCTCTCTCTCTCTCTCTCTCTCTCTCTCTCTCTCTCTCTCTCTCTCTCTCTCTCTCTCTCTCTCTCTCTCTCTCTCTCTCTCTCCTCTATATAAAAATCTAGTCTGAATTCCCGGAGAGACAGAGAGCACTTCATCAACTCCTTTCACTTTTGTTCTCCACGACTGAAGGGAGCATCAGTCAGTTCTGCCTTTTTGATTCCTCTTAAAACTTATTTCGTTGCCTGTCATATAAACATGCCAGACCTTGGCTCCATGGCATCTGTAATATGATGATCGACGTTCTGGGGTTTGATTTTCCTTCTGGAATGGACAATACCTATCAACTCTTCGTTTGTGTGTGTGTGTGTGTGTGTGTGTGTGTGTGTGTGTGTGTGTGTGTGTGTGTGTGTGTGTGTGTGTGTGTGTGTGATTGTCCTATTGTCATTAGGTTTCTGAAAGGTTTAGTGAAGAATAAACTTTGTCGTGATTAATTTTTGAAATACTCTCCCTGTCAGTCGACCATTTGAATGTCTTTTACTTTTCTTTTACCTTTCAAATCCATTATTTACGTTAACTCCTTCGACTCATGTCTCGTGACCCCGACATTCAGTAGATCTTCCAAAAACTAGCTTCGTCGGCGAGGCAGAAACTCGCCATTTATATCTAATAATCTATGATCCATTTGCTCATTAAACTTTTGCATTCCCATTGCTAAATAACAGCTGTTTTCTTTCCTGGAAGTCTTCCTCATGAATTTATGACCATCGTAATCAGGAATTCTGCCAGAAATACTGTTTCAGTTACCCAGATTTATCAATATTTGCCTCTTTCTCTCCCACATTTTTTATTACTTAACCATCCTTTTGTGCACCTGCAAATGATCTTTTTTGTCTTGTATCTGTTCCTCTTACAATCTCGTTTTTCATTTACTAAACTCATTTCCTCATCTACTCCACATTAACACATAATGTGACAAACTTTTCCACATATAGGCTACTTATGAATATTCTTATTTGCAAACCTGGTATTTATAACAATTTAGCCCATATTCCCAAAGTACAAACCTTTCTCATTCACCCCAAGGACTATATTGCCAGCTTTGCCACTTCATTCAATGCCACTGACCCTAGCATTTAAATCCCTCAGCACCACAACCCTTTCTCCAAACCCAGCCAGGCAAAGATTCACATTTTCCCAAGAATAATCTCTTGTATTCTCATTGTATGCCATTGCTGATCGAAATATACTTACTGTCACACCCTATCTCTGGTTTTACTAAGTCGAACGTGTACAGACTTTGGATTAACACATTCATAGTCCTTCATCCACACTCATAGCCTTTTCCTTGATGCTGTAATTGGTACCCCCATCTTAGCTCTATACATCTACAGATGCAATAACTTTTCGTCCCTCCTTGCTCTTGCGAGCCGTGCCTTGTAATTTCGGCCTCACTAAGTGCCATCACAAGCAGCTTTCCCCCCTTAATTTAAGCAAAGCAACGATTGCACCTTCCTTAACTTCTGTACCACATCCATTCACCCTTTTAGGCCCTGACTGTTTGGCAATTTTCACTCTGCAGTTTTCTCGCAGGGGTGAGATAACTGTGACAGCAGATATCCATTATATAGGAAGCCGCTTCCCATTGGTTTTTAACCCTTTGCTAGACAATCTTCAACCTTAGGGCAGATTGTATTTATATGCAAAGCTGTTAGTAGTTCCCAGAAAGGTCTTCCAGCTTGTACAGCATACTATATATATATATATATATATATATATATATATATATATATATATATATATATATATATATATATATATATATATATATATATTATATATATATATATATATATATATATATATATATATATATATATTATATATATATATATATATATATATATATATATATATATATATATATGTATCCAAATCAGGGAAGAAGACATATGCCAGAAGTATTTAAGGTGTTTTATTAAAAACATATGGCGCGACGTTTCAAGACTACAGTGAGTCCCTTGATGACCTCAGGTGTTTTATATAAATTTGAATGCCCCAGATGTAGTCTGGGGACTTTGTAGGATAGACACTGAGGTTATTAAAAGTGCGAATCGATTATCATAAGGGGGACAGTTATCAAACTTTTGTCAAATTAAATCAATCTGTGTTCTGTAATATCCGAAACCATGCGAAAAAATGCAAAAGTTCCGTGCAAGGCACCGAACCACCAAATGTTGCCAATTTTAGAGTCATTATTTATAAAGTTTGCAGTTCGCCAGTTAATGGGCCAGTCTTCTTCTTCTTCTTCTTCTTCTTCCTCAGCACCTTAGTACCTCTGGTGTGTTTGCTGGTCTGGTTGTGCTCCCACATAGTCATTCTGTTCCCTTCTCCCTCTCTGATGGTTTGTTTCCTTCCTTTTCACCTAACATATATTTTCAATTCTGCCATTCCTCGTCTTTTATTGCACCTCCAACGACGCGAATGGAAATGATTCTGTTTAGGAGGGCATAAAACTACTGTCTTGGGCTTCGGGAAAGGCCTCATCAGTGACGCTGTGATGTATTGCCACATTCATGCATATGTGCATGTATGTACTGTATGTATGTATGTATGTGTATACATACATACATATTTATATATATGTGTGTATATATATACATACATACATATTTATATATATATATATAAATATACTATATATATATATATAATTATATATTTTATATATATATATATATATATATATATATATATATATATATATATATATATATAATATATATATATATATATATATATATATATATATATATATATATATATATATAAATATGCACATACATACATACATATACGTATACATGAACGTGGCAATACATCACAACGTCATTGATGAGGCCTTTCCCAAAGCCCAGGACAATAGTGTTATGCCTTCCTAAACAGTATCATTTCCATTTGCGTCGTTGGAGCTGCAATAAAAGAAGAGGAATGGCAGAATCGAAAGAGGAAAAGTAGATCGAAAGAAAGGAATCTCCTGTCATAAGAAAGGACGTGAGGAAAACGAAAGAAATTTTATGTCTGTCCTTCGGATGACAAAGCAGATAGCGAAATATTTTTGGAAAGACGATCCGATATCCTCGTGGAATCCGGATCCGAGGCTAATGAAAATAAGAGACCGGAGAATCCAGACTTGTTTGACGAGTGTGTCTTTTAAATGAACGATATGTCACATGCATATAATCACAGTGTCTGAAGATATTTTTGCAGTTCGTTTCCTGAAAAAACAACTTATTCATTGCCAGACTCTCGGCATTTCAAATAAAATGATTAATACCATAATCTTAATATTTCAAGAGGAAGGTTAGACTTCCCTTGATTTAAGGATAAAAAAGACTTCAGTTCTAACAAGATCTCTATTCGTATGAAGGGTACGGAAATATACTGCAAATGCCTGCACGATGGGAGCATCGCTGCCTTTTTGCTTTACTGCAGAACTTGGAAAGGCCTTTCGGTTAATTGGTGTGGTCATGTTCCATAAATCCTCCTGCAAAAAGTTCATTTACCCCGTCAATGAATTACAAGCATGTTTCTTCTTCTTTGGTTTTAAGGCCGACCAGCGGGGAACCGTACCTCCGCAAATATACATACATATATGTATATGTATATATGTATATATATATATATATATATATATATATATATATATATATATATATATATATACATATACATAATGAAAATTATGGAGAACATTAGGGATTAGATGTGACCACTAAGGAAGACCCGAGCCTTTCTGCCTCTCCAATGAAGAAACATATAAGAGCCAGTGAAAATGCAAAGTGTAAAAGATCTCCAAAGCTCAGCAGTACAGGAAAAGTAACTGTTACTGAACTGTGCAATACGAGATGAAGTTTCCTGTCTAGTGTTATGAGCAGACTCATAGAAGGAAGCACAATGTTTTTATGACGCCCCACAAGCATGGAGCTCCACTAAGTCATGGGGACCCCATCAAGATGAGCTTATAATATCAAAGTTGATTAACAAGGAACCGGTTGGGATTAATCGTGAACAGCAGAAGGGCACTGACGGGAGAATATAGGCAAAATGTAGTGCTAAATCATTTGTAAAAGTAAGGAATCAGAGGAGAGGTAGAATAGTTAAAGAAAGGGAGAATAGTAGTGGAGAAAATAGAACCCTGAAGTACACCATCAGAGCTGAGGAAACTAGTGAAGGGTGCTGTCAAGAGCAACAAATATAAAGCAGTTAGGTAAAAAGGTTAGGAGAGAAGTTTGCAGAGAAGATGTACAGAAGGAAATTTAACTACAGACTGTCAATTGCCTTAGAAAGATACCAAGAGTAGTTGTAAATGTGGCCAATGTTTCAACCAAGTTTTACAGAGAGATATATACCGCTGCCGGTGATAGCTAAGTGACCCTAGATGCCAAATTTAGTGTGCTTTGCAGGATGGTGCCCTGTAACCATTCTTGAACCTTCGGCTGTGAACAGTGGTCTACATTTACCTTGTGTGTGGGGGTATATTAAGATGAACTTTTCTATTAATGACATTTTCTTCAGTTTTAAAGATGTATTACAAAAATTTTTCCGAGAGAAAAGTTGCATTGTGGATTATATCGATAATGCATTTCTCATTGATTATGGTTTTCTCATGTCTTTTGATCTGTGATTTTTCTGTTTCAAATGCGTTAGTTCTATATTTATTTGCTTCCAGAAATATTAGATAGCTTCATGGGTTTCTTTTTTTATTTATCTATATATTTTTGCGGTTACTGCATCTCCTGGAAATTTTATATTCTGTTTCATGGATCAGTCTCTGAAGAGCATTATTGCATAAAGCCTTTCACGTCAGTGTTGTAGTATTATTTTTTCTTTGCCGTCCTTTCTGGAACACAAAAGTTAGAGGCTTTCGTTAAGGAGATTATGGTGTCTTTGGTGGAATTAATTTGTGAAAAATTACAAATTTCCGGTACTGAAGATGAAAGTGATGTTCTAGAGAGATATTCGAGATATATGAGGAAGAGATGGGAAATTAGGAACTGCGAGTGATGGCAGAGAAATAACCATATCTGAACTCTTGTATATTAAAGGCCCAAGAAGACTTCTGTATGATGAGATACATCACTTTAGCAATGCTTCATTTTTTGGCTTATTTGCCATTTGATTTCTGGAAGTAGTTTCTCAGAGCTTCGACAAATGGTGCCACCACAAAATCATAATTTTTCTGCTGAAGAACAACTGATACTATGCAACATCTGATCTTTAATCTAAACTTATTCATAAACTAAATTTTGTCTCATTTTAGGTACATATACATACTATGAGCAATTACTTTCTGGATATTTCTCAAAATTTTTATTCAGGTTTTATTGTAATCAATACCCCACTTAGGTTGCGTTCACACTACGGTAAAAACTACCCTAAACACACTGCGGAAACTGATGTCTTGCAGATCACAAACAGGTTAAAAGGAAGTTAACCACCATTAGTGGAGAACGAACCTTCACGCAATACTGGGTTATCGTATGAAGCACTGGCTAGGATTACGGATAAGTCGTTGACTTGTAATCAACCTGTTTGTGATGTGTGTGCAACAAGTTAACGACAGCTGGGCTTAGTGACAAGTTTTACTGCGGTTGGCGCGCCCAAGTTGTGGGTGTAGATAAAATCTCAGATTCAGAAACAAACTTAATCTCACAAATAAAGAATCAGAATAAACGCACGCAGTTTTACCTGATACGGAAACAGACGTTGAATTTCTACACAAGCATGCGCGTTCTTGTACGCCCCCAAAAACATATATACAGTAGATAGCCTTGTCACACACCCATTCTTGCAGTTCCTCCCCCTGTGATTTGAGAAGCCCTCAGGAGAGGCAACTGTCATGTTGGCGAAAGAATGCCGCTGAGGAGGAGGAGGAAAATAAGAGGAATTCTCAGAATGGGTCCTCCCTGTCCTGTGCAGTGGCGAATGGAACACATTTCAAACGGCTATTTTTGTCAAGGGAGAATCACCTCGCTTTGGAACGGGTGGCTTTGTGTGTTTAGGAGTGGCTCTGGGTTCATGACTCTCTCTCTCTCTCTCTCTCTCTCTCTCTCTCTCTCTCTCTCTCTCTCTCTCTCTCTCTCTCTCTCTCTCTCTCAAGTGCAATTATATTTATATTTCTAATAAGTATGACTACTGTAGTATTTCCCAGCATTTGATAATTTTATACCAAGTCTATAAGTTTTGCTTTACTTCCGCAATTCTAAACAGGACATGAATATGAATCTTGAGTAGAATATGACCTTTGTCTCTTACCACTGGATACATCCTTGGGAATACTGGAATACAGAGGCCTGATCACAATTGCCCGACCAGCTCATGTGGAACATTGTAACCTGGCACAGGACGCTGAACAACTAATGGAAAAAGATATCTTTACTGTAGTCATATTCCACAATATATAACTTTGGATTAAGGAATTAACCCATAATGAATGTTTGACACGAGGCTTTGGAACGGGCTACGGTAATCCATAAAATGTAAGATATTTTATGTGAGATATTAATACCTTTTTTATTAAGGGTTATCTTTGGAATATTTAATACGGCAGAGCAGTAACAAATTAATGGTTATCTTTTAATAGGAGGAGGCTCAGTGAGATAAAATGCAGTGTGTTTGAGTAAAAATAGTTTTTATTGATGAGAAAATATTAAAAAGGATAGCTAGAGATGTTCTTCTAAGTAAATATGCACAAGAAAATAGAGTTCTTTAGGCACTATGCCGATATCAGTTGTGTTCTTTCGAGTGCTATTTTTGGCATTGGTTTTTCTACGGACAGGCTGCTTCCTTACTCTCTCTCTCCAAGATTCTATTTGCCTCCTTTTTTCTGAAAAGAGAATCTTCCTGTTTTGTTGATTTGGTTGATGTGGTCGATACAATAGCGCTCTTGTTTAATGGTTCGATTCGAGGTCATATATACTGTACAATATTGGTGAAAAATATTCATAAGAATACAAAAGACAGTCCTTGTCTGTGATTGAAAATTTCAGCTCATAAGAACGTGTACTGGATATCATTATTTCTGAATATTTGGTTGGATTAACCTTATTCATCCTTTCTCTGTTCAAATGTTACTCCATCATTGTGTGTACACACTCTCCTCATTCGTTTGTTTTTCTTAGATTTACACTGAATCCCATCTCTCTAGATGTGTTGCATTCTATTAAGCAAGTTAATCTTTTGGTGCTTTCCTATTTCAAACAGTATGTTTTGCATATCTGTTTATTCTGAGTTTGTCAATTTTCTTTCTGTATTTTAGTCTAAGCCTTGTTTTCCATCTTCATTATGAAATCTATGAGAAGTGCAAACGACAAAGGTGAAATAACATCCTAAAGTAAAACCCCACAATTTTCTGCAAATTCGCTTGACATGTCACCGTCAACATTTACTTTGCATCTACTTACATGGCTAATTTCAGCTAGCTTTACATACTGATTGAGAATGCCCAGTGATGCAAGACCTTCCATGATATTGGTCGTGGACTGTATCACATGCTTTCTCGTAATCAACAAAACCTATCAGAAGGCGATTTTTAAATTTCATACACTTCTGTGCGATATATCTTGACACGAATATTTGATCTGTGCAACTCTTGCCGTTTCTCAAAACAGTCTTGTCATCTGTAGGCATTTTATAAATTTTTTTCGTCAGTCTGTTGAAGAAAAGTATACTCAATTGTTTTCATTACAACGGACGCAAGTGCATTGTCTCTAAGATACCACATTCGGTCAGGTCACCTTTGTTGGAACGTAGCTATGATTTCCAATTCCCATTTCTGCAGAACAGTCTACTGTTTGTTGGTGGTACAGAAGGTATCATTTCCGTTTCATCCCAATCATTTCTGCAATGATCCCATCAGAACATTGTGTTTCCCATTTCTTAACTTTCTTTGTTAGTGATTCCGACATAAAAAATGTGAATTCATTCATAAGTACATTCAGGTTCTGGAATATGCTGTAGACCATGTATGTATATATATATATATATATATATATATATATATATATATATATATATATATATATATATATATATATATATACATACATATATATATATATATATATATATATATATATATATATATATATATATATATATATACATATACATACGTACATCCTCAAGGAACAAGGGAAACGAAGACCTCTTTTCTTACAAATTTATTGTCGATGTTTCATGACACATGTCACATTCTCAAGGCTAAAAAAGATAATTTTCATCATAGATAGAATAACGGTATTAAAAAAAAATATTTAAAATTCACAAAAAATGGCAATGCAGCTTTAAAATTAGGTATATAAATAAACATAAAACAAGAGAAAAAAAAGGACCACAAAAGATATAGGTCAAGACGGTTATACTGTAAAAAAGGGGTTTCCTGCGAATGTCTGAGAGCAGTCTGAGAGTAAGGCTTCAACTTCGCTTTCCCTTTTCTTGGCTAAAACTTGCGCGTGTAAGTTTTCTAAGCATGTGTTTTTAGATTCATGTGTTTTATTTTTGACATTAGTTAAAATGAGTGACAGAAAGCACAAAACCATCTGTTCGTGTTATGTCAACAACCTTTCATTTGATATTGACCCAAACGGAAAATAACTGTCCAAAAAACAGGGAACTAAATATAATATATGAATCTTTTCACTGAAGATGTGATTCCTATTTTTCAACGCTGGAGATTACGGGCTAATGGATGTTTCACTATTAACCGTATATTTAAGAAAAGTTATACAAATTTACTTAGTCACATGTCCAAGAAAATGTATCTTGATATAATTCGTTTTCAACTCTACAGATTCTAAGGTAAATAGGCCAAGGAGGACAAGGCTTCCCAAATAAAGCTTAGACACTGTACTGTACCAGAAATGGTTCTGACTTCCCTCTCAAAGCGAACAAACTTCTGCCAGAATGGCACCTTAGATTTCTGCAAATTAATGAAACACATTACATGCAAGCGTGTATACGGTGTATGGTCCTATAACCTTTAAGGTAGTATTTTACTTAGAATACCCTTTCTTAAAGTAATTTTATTTATTTCCAAGCCGACGCGGCTCCTAGACCTGACGGAGTCCTTTTCAAAAACCCGAAATGTTGATGGGAGTTTTATCCTGAAAGCGGTGAAGGAAAAACAGTTTTATTCTTTATACTAAAGAGAACAAAGCTTTATTTCCTCTGTAGACAATATGTTCCCAGTGTCCGTATTAAAGGGATCAGTGAAGAATGGGAGGTAAAAAGCGAGTGCCTGAAATGTTGAGATAAGGACGGGAAGGGACTGCGGGATCAGAAGAAAAATCTGCAAATGATTACGGCTGATAAGAGAGAAATGAAGAGGGTAATTGACAGACAATTCCACTTGGGATCTGGAAAAGGAAAGATTCCCGATAAATCGGAATGCCTAGTTTCATTCACATATTCTCTTAAAACGTTCTTTACTGATTTAATGCTTCTGTTCGTACATCATGACTCTGTATTTCGAGTGAAGTCCATTATAAAAGAGGCCTGAATACATTTTTACATCGGATATCTGCTGCACCGACGGAATATTGGAACGAAACTCATCCCCTGCCTGCTCTTAATTAAGCAGCGTCAGATCCCGAGTTTTCTTTCCCAAATGTCAGGAGAGAGAAGAAAATTGATAGACTCCTTTCCCTGGCTTTGACGGATGAACCAGTCACTTTTCCTTCGGTGGTGAAATAGTGGAATGATGTTCCCGAACGGCATAGTAATAGGAATATATGTTGTCATCACCAACAATAATTTAGGTTTTCAAGGGAAGAACTCCGGGTAAGGAGAGACGTCATACTTTTTTCGATATAGTGAAACATGAGGCAAAAACAAAGTACAAAGGTCTTTAGGGTTTTCAGAATTGTTCGGGACCGATAATACAGAAATGAAAACAACATGTATGTTAGATGTCAACCAAATGGTATTTTTTGTTTGCATGGCACATAAATAACGAATGAATATGAAGGCTTTTCCTCAAATATTTTTACCCAAAATAACAGAAAACAATTCATCATCATCATCATCATCTACTTCATTGCCTCAGAGTTTTTCCTCCGCTTTTGTTTCCCCAAACCTCCGCTCATCTGGAGCCTTCCATCTCATAGTTCTCACCCAAATAAGTCTGGGCCCTCCAACTCTTGTGACGATGCCCTCAGAAGCCTAGTCGACACTGTCAGGTGCTATTCTCCCCGTGCGATGCGAAGGACTACTACATTGTGACAATATTAATTTTTTTTCTTTAAGTAATGGGAAAGTTGAGATTATCTTGGGGCAATGATTCCTTATTTTGATTCCTCTCAGTTTTTTTTTTTTTTTTTTTTTTTTTTTTTTCGTCTGAATGACTGAATCAAAGCTGACATAATTCCAGTGCTTCTGATAAAAATTAAAAAGTCGTTTAACACTGAAAGTCGTCTTCAGTGCTACGATTTCTAGTGGGTTATTAAATCTGTTGTCCTAATATTTTAGCACAGGAAGGAGGAATAAGAGAAGTGCATGGTGAAATAATGAAATAAAGGTTTTATGAAGATCATTTTGTGTAACGAGGAAGAAACGGTAAGAGTGAAAATGGTGGGTATTGAAAACTCTTGGTAAATTTGAGGAAATAGGAAGATAGAAGTTATTCAGTAAATTAAGCTGTATTTATGGTAAATTTCAGGAAATGGGACGAGAGAAGATGCATAATAAATTAATCTAAGAATAAAATATGCAATTAGTGAGGCTCTGCCTATAGAGATTGCAGGATTCTCTCGATGAAAAAGGTTTGGAATAAGAATGGAGGTGGTTAAAGTATGCCAGAGAATGCTTGTAAAGAGTGTTAAGTTTATAATAGTAATAGGATGAAGAATGGCAAGATACCATGAGTTCAAAGGAATGCAAATAACATGCTGAGTCATGGGGTAAGAGTACAACTGACCGTGTGACCAGGATGTGTCCCCACCTATTTGGCATGTGGATTTATATTGTATAGTCAGCAAAGCGAGTGATATGCAGTAACTAGGTGTATACTAATTTATTGATCAAAACTCTGGACATGTCATTAACAGTAGCGAGCGCAAAAGTAAGATTTAAACTAAGAACAAGAAGGGCATACAACTGTTATAAATTGTGTTTTCTCACACATGAAAAAGACTAACTGTTTCCTTGCATGTGCGAGGGAAGACAATATAATACATATGGCTTGAAAGCTGAAATGTTTTTATGTTTGGACACAGTTGCGTTTTTATGAATAGATGACTGTGTCTGGCGAGAATACGTAATAAACGTTGTTTCCACAGCTTGTCCCTGGTCTGTGTTTCTGGTGACCAGCGTCAGGGGTCAGCCCCATGGTCGGTCTTCGTTTAAAGTTTCTTGTGGCGTCAGCCTGGAGGGCCTCAGTGGAGGCCTACAGTACTCCCCCCTGACAAGTGGAGGCTCAGGTGAGAGTCCCGACTATTGGTTAGTATGCTGGGTGTCGATACCCAGGTCGTTCTGCCATCCACTGACATTTGGTAGGCTTTGTCTCTTTGCTGCAAGATTTTGGCGGGTCCCAAGTAGGCAGGTGATATTGAGGGGGCTGATGGGCGTCTATTCTGATGAATGCGTGGCTTGCCAGACCAAGTTCTTCTGGGACGTGTACTTTTCTGGATGTGTCATGTGTCCTTTTCGCCGGCATTATTTGCGTTAATGCTCCACGATAATTGCCATCCTATAAGCCAAATGACAAGGCCTTTATCCCCAAGGATGCCATTCAACCGCCTATAACCCAGCCTCACCCGGCCCCTTCCAGGCCATCGACTGCAAGCAGAAATCCCCTCCTCATCGACATCTGCGTCACGACAGATTGGGTTGCCATCGACTGCCTGAAACCAGCATACTTGCCCTGCAACATTACTCCTCCAGTCTAGTTTTCAAGGGCGGGACGCCCTTTGCAATGCCCTGGTGAACTGTTGGGGGTGGGGTGTATTGTGCCACGTGAATAGGTTCTCACGCTGCACCTACTTCCACGACAGACTGGTACGTACATACTTCCGCGACACCTGGATCGCACCTGGCTCTCAGACCGTGGTTCTCACGCTCTTCTCCTCAGCAACACATCAAGCCGGCAGGACGGCGCAGACTTCCGTGACACACCCGATCTTCATCTTTCCAGAAGATACAAAGTCTAAAATCGAATGCATGTGCATTATTGGTTTGTTAGATACTATAAATTCCCTGGCCGCTGATTGGTCACCAATTCATATAAATACCGCGGTAGTTTATTAATAAAGTATCATTTTCAAGATCAACGTCTTGTCTCAATTACCATTCTGCTAACAGGTCAAAGGAAGGCCTTGCCACTAGTAATGGTCGAGATGGCCAAGAGAAGGGCAGGATGAATCCTCGGACAAGGAGCCTTGTGAAACCCCTTCCATTATGCAGAGGTCATCGTATGCCATTCCTAGTCCTTCCTCTCTCCTCCGGAACCCCTGCTGTCCACCCGCGCATTGCTCAGGAATACGGAAACAACTCGAGTTTTCTTCTCCTCCAGAGAGCAACAAAGGGATCGAGTGGGAAAAAATAGCTTCAGTTGGGAAACAATGATTAGCATTAATAATATTTTTCAATGTTAAATACAGTATCAATATTAATATTCTTATTTTTGTCATTTTCAGGATGTGCTGCACCATCTCGGTATTGGTGAGTGTTAGAATACTATTTTATTTGTTTTAATGATAAGACTTTTTTTTATTTAGTCAGTTTTATTAGGTTATCTTTTATTTTTTTTCCGCTTGTGTGTTGCACTCTATTCTACTGAGGCATTGCTGATGTTACAGCTTTGTTAGTTGCTTTTGATTAGATGTGACTGGTTTTCTTTCAGTATCATTTTTTAATGGGAAGTTCGATCAAAATTTTGCATTTTTTGTTAGGTGCTCAGCAAATCGCTATCATATTAATATTCATTGAAAAAGTAATTATGAACTGCAAAAATTTTGCAGTACGTTTCTTAATACCGAGAAAGGTCTGTAGCATCTAAAATAATTTTCTGAATGCGCGTTTGTACTCAAGTTTTCTATTTCGTAGGTAGTGTTGAGGGGTTTGCATAAATCATTTAAGCAGATTCAACTTCATCTTTCTCATTTCCTTGACAGTATCGCGAGTCCCTAGATACTGCAGGTTTATATCTGTCACTGGAATGCAGAAGACACGCTTAAAAGTTATTCAAATTTGGAAAACCTGTAATTCGTTCAATTTTGAAATGAACCTCTATTTTTTCTTAATATTTATTTTATAAACAATACAAAACAACTCTAACGGCATCTCCAGTCCCTAAGGATCATCTTTAAAAAAAATTAACTCAGTGCCTCTGTTAATAACGGAGATGTGGTATTTTCAGACTCTGAAATCTTTTAGCGCATTTTATGCAAAACTTTCTTTTCTTTTTTTGTGTGTGTGTTGTTGCTTGGGTCTCATTTTAGCAAGAATCTTCCGTTATTGTATGTTACAAAACTCTACTCTCTGCTCAAAATTAGAAAAATGCCTATGAAAAACACAACATTAAATTACTTATAAACACCGTGGACAGTTTTTTTTACTGTAATGACTCTTGTGAAACCCTTGTTTTAAAACGTATAATGGGGAAGATGTATACTTGGACAAGTAATTCTAACACCTCATTAGTAAATAGCGCATAAAAATGCAAGATTTTTCTTATACAACCTGAGTAAAACTTCAAGTTTCCATTAAAGAAATTAATTTTAATGCTTGTAAAACATAATTTTGTGGACTTCAGCGGTCTTTTTCGTATATATACGAGAATGAGAATTCATTTTCTGAAACAGATCAAGTTGAAGCTGATTCCTTGACGAACCAAGAGCAGTAAAATTTATTAAAAAGATCGTTTAAATAAAAATTTACCAATATAGAACACCATTATGACTGAATATACAAATAGTTCAGCTATTATTTCGTTTTCAGAAAGCTGGTGAAGTAAAATTATTCGAAGTAACATCGAATCAGACGGTAGTAATCCGATTACTGAGGTAATTATCTACTTAAAGCGTTTATAATTCCTGTACTGAAACTGGAGCGAT
>JANJGK010000041.1:29513741-29642238 GCA_039081455.1 Macrobrachium rosenbergii
TCCAATTTGCTGCTCAAAAACTCGACGAACGTCGACTCCAAAAACTGCCTGCTGCTGCTGCCACAGCCGCTACCTTCGCTGCCCTACCAGACCCGACTGACGAAAGAAAAACGGCAGCTCACTGACGAAAACATCAAAACAAAAAAAACTTGAAGGTAAGGAGGCAGCAATCCACAAAAGGGAACGAGCGGGGAACCAGCAGTTCCCCGCAAAACCATCACTTAACGTGACATATATATATATATATATATATATATATATATATATATATATATATATATATATATATATATATATATATATATATATATATATATATATATATATATATATATATATATATATATATATATATATATATATATATATATATATATATATATATATATATATATATATATATATATATATATATATATATGTAAAGTGAGTGTATATGTGTGAGCGTGTACACAAGAAACAATTATTGTTTGTTCCATAACTAAAGATACATCGCTGTTATCTTCGTTGTATACAAACTACGGGAATGGAGGAAAGAAATAACAAAATAAGTATTGTAATACCTTACAATGGTTGGAAACATTTTCATGTAATAGAAAATGGGGCAAAAAGTTTTAATATTCGTTTAGGCAGTTCCTAAAAAAGTCCAGATGTATCTGGTAATACCGAAAGGGGAGGAAAATTTAAAGCAAATGATTTTCTGAAAAGAAAAGATTAAAGGCATATTGCTTATTCTTCCTTTTGTCTTGATTGCAATACGTTGACTTTATTGTTTAATATCCTTTGCAATATTATCGTTAACTGTGTAATAATGTGTTAATTAACTGGTTGAAGATATTCACATCTAGATTTTAGTGACATTTTTTATGGATGGTAGAAAAGAGGCAGAGTATCATGTGTCAGTAGAAAGGGTTTGGAATGTATAGGAAATAACAGGACCTGTTAGGAAGTAATTTTAACAATATATATGAAGCAAGCTAGTTAGGGTTAAATAATAAAGGCGTAACGATTTTTTCTTTTTAATTAGGAGAAAGTGATCTAGAGTTACTTTGCATCGGCTCTGCTAACGAAGAATATACACATACGTGTAAATAAAAAAAGTAGAAACGAATAACTGCATGAATGAAAAGAACACTAAAAACGTAATTCATGGATAGGGTAATCTAGAAAGTAAAGGAAGAATCAGCGTCAACTTGTGAATAAAAATGAATTAACTATATATTATATATATTGCTCAAGAAAATTTAGTGTCAAAATAGTAACAAACTAGAATTGTATATCCATAAACAAGAATTATACAATATATATATATATATATATATATATATATATATATATATATATATATATATATATATATGTGTGTGTGTGTGTGTGTGTGTGTGCATATGTGTTTGGGTGTATGCATACACAAGATTCATTCAGCAAGTCCTTTGCCTCGAAAAGAAAGAAAAGTAGGTAAAAAAAAACATCATAGTATAACTAAGCTGCAACTAGGGACTTACTCTGTTTAAAACACTTCAGGTGACGGAGGTTCTCATGTTTCTCAGAAGTTATATAATAAATATTTGCAAACTGTAAGTTGAAGTAAAAATAAAAGTGACGTTATTAGGCTTTTGTTTATAGAACGGCCTCTTTATTTCAACTGAGAAAGAATTTAGTTATGATATTGATGAAACTATGCATTTCACTCGCCTTAAGTCATCGTTTTTTATTTGGAATAACTTCTTGAAGAATAGTCGGATCAGTATGAGATTTTGGCAGAGTCTTATTCACAACCTGCCGTCATTTGTGTTAGCGTAGTGCAGTACCAAAAGTAAACAGTTAATGCAGTTTGTTCTTGAAAATAAGGAGAAATTACAACTTCGATGAGAGCAATTCTGACGTAATTCCTTGTGACGCAACAATGACGTTACTGTAGGGTACCTCTCTCTCTCTCTCTCTCGGAAAATACGGCCACTTGAGCCTTGATTTATACCGTTTCGCGACATGGGACGATGGCAGCAGTCAAGGCCAAGAGAAAGAGAAGGTCTGCTCACTTCCCCCAAATCCCCCATGTAGGCGGAGCTTTGTCTTCCTCCTTACTGCGTCAGCAGGCGAATTGCCGTAATGAGTAGGTACCTCTAAGATACGTCATCGCCTACGTAGTTACCCCAGGTGGGAGGCGACTCCACCCAATTGGGTAGGCCTTGACTCTGTCGGCCTTGGCAGCAGTCATCCGTGAGTGGGGCCACGAAGTTTTCCGTCTGCCACCCGCACATCCAGAGCTTAGCGCCCTGGGGCAGGTATGGGGGGTCATGAAACACCAAGTGCGCTCTTCCTTACACCGATTCACCAGTGCTGACCTGCAGGAGAGACTGGAGGAAGCCAGCAGGCTTTGCGCAACTGAAGAGATTTGGGCGGGTGCGGCTCGACGATCCCCAGCCTTTGAGAACGAGTACGGTAACAGGACAATATCCATGAGCGAGTGGATCCCGTCATCACTGACCTCCACACCGATGACGATAATGACTTGATTTTGAATAGTGCTGTAGTTTAAAATAATCAAATCGTCTACTGTGTATTTTGTTCGAATTAGTTATCAAAAAATCATGTCCCCAACTCTTTTCATAGACTACAAAGAAGTATAAATAAAACAAACCCAACCCCTTTCCTCCACGTCTTTTTCCTAATATGTTTTGTTTTCAGCAGCACCACAATTAACCTTTACTTACAAGTTATCTATTACTCTCAAATGAAAACAACGTATGCATACCTCAATTTTAAATGCATTAAGACTGGGCCACCGACCGAATATTCAACGTTATTATTATTATTATTATTGAATATTATTGCTGCTTCAGCTGCATTTATTTTGTAGAAGACTTTTTCTATTTTCCTTATTGCGGACTTCTCTTCAGTGGAGGTGCGTGCTAACAGCTCGCCTATATTTGTCATTTCATGGGGGAAAAGTCAAAATCTGGATTCTGCTTCTTTATATATTCTATACAGTTAGTTATATACAATTGTTGCCGCGACGCGTTTCGACAGACTCTTCTGTCATTCTCCAGCGGGAGCTAGTAGAGGACTGGCAGATTGCATAGGTCCTTCTGAATTTATACACGGGCTTCAGCGGGGGGGTCATGGATGGCGAATTCTGATTGGTTGCAGTCAGCGAACTTCAAGCCAAATTTCTGCGGCGAAGCTCGATCCTGACAGATCTTCGCAACCTGGGAATGTCATTCATTCCAGCGTTCCCATTGGCCTGCCGTTGCGTGATGTCATGCCGGCTGACATCATCGGTAGTTTGGCTGCTATTGGGCTGCGGATGAATGATGTCATTATCTACTCTTTCTGTCGTAGTCGGGGGATTGTCTCGAAGGGCGCCTCGCTCATCAGGGGCATCTCCATTTTCAGGGTTGTCGTTTTCAGGTATTCGTTGGATTTGGTGGGTGTTCTGCATTATTCTTCTTAAATTCGTGGGTAGGAGCGATGCCTCCTGCGTCGTATTCATTGTTGGTTTTCTCTCGGCAATGAGGAGCGCCTCTAGCAGGCGCAGACGTCGAGGGTCGGCGGCTCTCCCGATTATACTTATATTTTGTATAATACTGTCGCGGGAGATGGAAATATTGTGAGTAGCACGGGCGTGGTTCATGATGGCACCCTCCTGGGCGTGGCAGGAGATCCTTTTTGACAGACGCATCGTGGTCATTCCAATATAAGCGCCGGGGCATCCTCGGACAGGACATACAAATTGGTAGACCACGTTCTTCTGCTTGAGGGGTTCTCTTGTTGGCGGAGAGGGGTTATTCTTCATCAACAGATCACGGGTGCTGAGGTTCTTATAATAAATTACAAGATTTATTCTCTTACTGTCTTCGGTCGGGGTGACGTTTTCCATGACGATTTTCTTCATGGAGTTCTCGTCCTCACGGTACTGGGGATGCATCCGGGCCTTATAAAAGATCTTTATGTCATCTTGGGGGGCAGGTTGTGTGTTCTCACCGTTGTACCATTTTTCCAGGCCAGTTCGAATTTCTTTGTTTACGAGTTTGTTGGTGAAACCATTGTTCACCAACATTTGTGCAGCACGTTCGAATTCCTTGTTGGTGTCCTGCCAGGTGGAGCAGTGGGAGAGGGCCTTTTTAATGAAGGTCCTGACAGTCGTGTTCTTAAACCTAGCAGGGCACTCGCTATCCCCATTCAAGCAAAGTCCCAAATTGGTGGATTTTGTGTAGACTGATGTCTTCAAGTTCCGTTCCGTCTTTGTGACCATAACGTCGAGGAAGGGGAGCCGGTCGTCTGTGCTGAACTCGACAGTGTAGTTCAACACACTACATTGTTGGAAGGTCAGACGAAGGGCTTCAACCTCCTCCTCGTTGTCTGCTTGAACGAAGACGTCGTCGATATATCGGGCATATTTCTTCGGCCGCTGGATTCTCTCGAAGACACGTTCTTCTACGGTGCCCATGTAAAAATTTGCAAAGAGGACGCCCAATGGAGAGCCCCTCGCAACGCCATCCTTCTGTCTATACATGTGCCCTCTGTGCGTAGTGAAAGGCGCCATCTTCGTACAGATCTCCAGCAGAGCCTTCAGGGAACCTTCTGGGATGTTCAGGGGGGTCATTGTCGGCTCTCTATAGACTTTGTTTAGGATAATGTGGATGGTTTCATCCACAGGTACGTTGGTGAATAGACTCTCTACGTCCAGAGAAGCGATGGTCCCTGCGCCCGGGGAGTCTCGGATCACTTCGAGGAATTCCACAGAGGACTTCAGGCTATAACTGCTCGGGACGTAGGGGGTCAAGATATGATTTAGTCGTTTGGCGAGGGCGTAGGTCGGGGCAGGTGTTTGGCTGATGATCGGGCGGAGGGGATTGCCAGCCTTGTGTGTCTTGACATTCCCATACAGGTAACCAAGTTCGAAGTCACCTGCGATGGGGGGAAGATGGACAGCATTGCTGGCAGCATTCACAGTGCTGATGATCTTATTAGCTTCCCTCTTGATGTCTTCGATGGGGTTCCTCGTCAGCCTCTCGAATTTCGTCGTGTCCGACAGGATGGCATCCAATTTGTCGAAATACTCCTCCGTACGTATAAGGACAAAAGCTGCTGTCTTGTCAGCGCGACGCACTGTGATGCCTTCCTTTTCCTTCAGCTCCTTCGCAGCTTTCCTCATCTCACGGGTGCTGACTCCACTGTCGTAGGACCCTCTCTCCGTGAGGGCTTCTGCTAACAGGAGGGGCTGGAGGGCGTCGGAAGTTCTAACGGTGCCTCGAGATTCTAACTGTTGTATTGATTCAAGCATCAGTTCTATTTCCAACCTCTTCTCGTGGTTCTTTGGCCTCGAAATAAAGTGGCAGTTCAGCCCCAAATTCAGCAAAGCGTCTTGATCCGGGGAGGGCTGGAATCTCGAGGCACCGTTAGAACTTCTGACGCCCTCCAGCCCCTCCTGTTAGCAGAAGCCCTCACGGAGAGAGGGTCCTACGACAGTGGAGTCAGCACCCGTGAGATGAGGAAAGCTGCGAAGGAGCTGAAGGAAAAGGAAGGCATCACAGTGCGTCGCGCTGACAAGACAGCAGCTTTTGTCCTTATACGTACGGAGGAGTATTTCGACAAATTGGATGCCATCCTGTCGGACACGACGAAATTCGAGAGGCTGACGAGGAACCCCATCGAAGACATCAAGAGGGAAGCTAATAAGATCATCAGCACTGTGAATGCTGCCAGCAATGCTGTCCATCTTCCCCCCATCGCAGGTGACTTCGAACTTGGTTACCTGTATGGGAATGTCAAGACACACAAGGCTGGCAATCCCCTCCGCCCGATCATCAGCCAAACACCTGCCCCGACCTACGCCCTCGCCAAACGACTAAATCATATCTTGACCCCCTACGTCCCGAGCAGTTATAGCCTGAAGTCCTCTGTGGAATTCCTCGAAGTGATCCGAGACTCCCCGGGCGCAGGGACCATCGCTTCTCTGGACGTAGAGTCTATTCACCAACGTACCTGTGGATGAAACCATCCACATTATCCTAAACAAAGTCTATAGAGAGCCGACAATGACCCCCCTGAACATCCCAGAAGGTTCCCTGAAGGCTCTGCTGGAGATCTGTACGAAGATGGCGCCTTTCACTACGCACAGAGGGCACATGTATAGACAGAAGGATGGCGTTGCGATGGGCTCTCCATTGGGCGTCCTCTTTGCAAATTTTTACATGGGCACCGTAGAAGAACGTGTCTTCGAGAGAATCCAGCGGCCGAAGAAATATGCCCAATATATCGACGACGTCTTCGTTCAAGCAGACAACGAGGAGGAGGTTGAAGCCCTTCGTCTGACCTTCCAACAATGTAGTGTGTTGAACTACACTGTCGAGTTCAGCACAGACGACCGGCTCCCCTTCCTCGACGTTATGGTCACAAAGACGGAACGGAACTTGAAGACATCAGTCTACACAAAATCCACCAATTTGGGACTTTGCTTGAATGGGGATAGCGAGTGCCCTGCTAGGTTTAAGAACACGACAGTCAGGACCTTCATTAAAAGGGCCCTCTCCCACTGCTCCACCTGGCAGGACACCAACAAGGAATTCGAACGTGCTGCACAAATGTTGGTGAACAATGGTTTCACCAACAAACTCGTAAACAAAGAAATTCGAACTGGCCTGGAAAAATGGTACAACGGTGAGAACACACAACCTGCCCCCCAAGATGACATAAAGATCTTTTATAAGGCCCGGATGCATCCCCAGTACCGTGAGGACGAGAACTCCATGAAGAAAATCGTCATGGAAAACGTCACCCCGACCGAAGACAGTAAGAGAATAAATCTTGTAATTTATTATAAGAACCGCCGCACCCGTGATCTGGTGATGAAGAATAACCCCTCTCCGCCAGCAAGAGAACCCCTCAAGCAGAAGAACGTGGTCTACCAATTTGTATGTCCTGTCCGAGGATGCCCCGGCGCTTATATTGGAATGACCACGATGCGTCTGTCAAAAAGGATCTCCTGCCACGCCCAGGAGGGTGCCATCATGAACCACGCCCGTGCTACTCACAATATTTCCATCTCCCGCGACAGTATTATACAAAATATAAGTATAATCGGGAGAGCCGCCGACCCTCGACGTCTGCGCCTGCTAGAGGCGCTCCTCATTGCCGAGAGAAAACCAACAATGAATACGACGCAGGAGGCATCGCTCCTACCCACGAATTTAAGAAGAATAATGCAGAACACCCACCAAATCCAACGAATACCTGAAAACGACAACCCTGAAAATGGAGATGCCCCTGATGTGCGAGGCACCCTTCGAGACAATCCCCCGACTACGACAGAAAGAGTAGATAATGACATCATTCATCCGCAGCCCAATAGCAGCCAAACTACCGATGATGTCAGCCGGCATGACATCACGCAACGGCAGGCCAATGGGAACGCTGGAATGAATGACATTCCCAGGTTGCGAAGATCTGTCAGGATCGAGCTTCGCCGCAGAAATTTGGCTTGAAGTTCGCTGACTGCAACCAATCAGAATTCGCCATCCATGACCCCCCGCTGAAGCCCGTGTATAAATTCAGAAGGACCTATGCAATCTGCCAGTCCTCTACTAGCTCCCGCTGGAGAATGACAGAAGAGTCTGTCGAAACGCGTCGCGGCAACATTTG
Source organism: Macrobrachium rosenbergii (assembly GCA_039081455.1). Classification (NCBI taxonomy): domain Eukaryota; kingdom Metazoa; phylum Arthropoda; class Malacostraca; order Decapoda; family Palaemonidae; genus Macrobrachium; species Macrobrachium rosenbergii. The sequence goes on from JANJGK010000041.1 coordinate 29,521,386, forward strand.
TATAGAACCAACTGTATAGAATATATAAAGAAGCAAAATCCAGATTTTGACTTTTCCCCCATGAAATGACAAATATGGGCGAGCTGTTAGCACGCACCTCCACTGAAGAGAAGTCCGCAATAAGGAAAATAGAAAAAGTCTTCTACAAAATAAATGCAGCTGAAGCAGCAATAATATTATTATTATTATTATTATTATTATTATTATTATTATTATTATTATTAATTGAAAAATACTCATAGTAGCACGAGTCTTAAAAAGAAACAAATCCACGGTTATGTATGTGTACAAATATATTTAGAAATAAAGCTAAATGAGAGCTTTCGAGAATCTATATGATTATCCTTTTCAATTTGATTGAAAAGAAGAATCAAACAAATTCTTGAAAGCTCTCTGTTTGGCTTTATTTTTAAATATATTTGTACACATACATGATTATTGATTGATTGATTGATTTTTTTTTTTTTTTTTTTTGTCTATCGCAGTCATCCTATTCGACTGGGTGGTTTTTATAGTGTGGGGTTCCGGGTTGCATCCTGCCTCCTTAAGAGTACATCACTTTTCTCACAATGTGCGCTGTTTCTAGTACCACACTTTTCTGCATGAGTCCTGGAGATACTTTGGCATCTAGTTTTGCCAGATTCCTTTACAGGGATCTTAGGACCGTGCCTAGTGTTCTTATGATTATGGGTACAATTTTCACTGGCATATCCCATATCCTTCTTATTTCTATTTTCAGGTCTTGATACTTACCAATTTTTTCTCTTTCTTTCTCATCTACTCTGGTGTTACATGGTATTGCGACATCAATGAGTGATACTTTCTTGATTTTATCAATCAGCGTCACGTCTGGTCTACTGGCACGTATCACCCCATCTGTTCTGATACCGTAGTCCCAGAGGATCTTTGCCTGATCGCTTTCTATCACTCCCTCAGGTTGGTGTTCGTACCGCTTATTACTGCAAGCTAGCTGGTGTGTCTTGCACAGGCTCCAGTGGAGGGCTTTTGCTACTGAATCATGCCTCTTTTTGTACTAGTTCTGTGCGAGTGCCAGACATTCGCTTGCTATGTGGTTTATGGTCTCGTCTTTCATACTGCACTTCCTGCATATGGGCGAGATGTTATTTCCATTTATTGTTCTTTGGACATATCTGGTTCTTAGGGCCTGATCTTGTGCTGCTGTTAGCATTCCTTCTGTTTCCTTCTCGAGTTCTCCCCTCTGTGGCCATTGCCATGTTTCATCGCTGGCCAGTTCTTTAGTCTGTGTCATGTACTGTCCGTGCATTGGTTTGTTGTGCCATTCCTGTTTGTTTTTCATTCTCCTGTCTCTGTACATTTTTGGGTCTTCGTCTGCTTTTATCAGTCCTTCTTCCCATGCACTTCTTAGCCACTCTTCTTCACTGGTTTTCAGATATTGCCCCAGGGCTCTGCTCTCGATGTTGACGCAGTCCTCTATGCTTAGTAGCCCTCTCCCTCCTTCCTTTCGTGTTATGTATAGTCCGTTTGTATTTGCTCTTGGGTGTAGTGCTTTGTGTATTGTCATGTATTTCCTAGTTTTCTGGTCTATGCTGTGGAGTTCAGCCTTCGTCCACTCCACTACTCCTGCACTGTGTCTGGTTACTGGTACTGCCAACGTGTATATGGCTTCTTCATGTTTCCGGCGTTGAGTTTTGACTTGAGTATCACCTTAAGTCTCTGCATGTATTCTTTCCCGATCGTGTCCTTCATCTCTTGGCGTTTTATATCCTCTCCTTCTATTATTCCCAGGTATATGTATCCTGTCATCTATGTGTTTGATGCTGCTCCCATCTGGTAGCTTTCTCCCTTCAGTCCTTGTCACTTTGCCTTTTTGCATGTTGACCAAGGCGCATTTTTCTATTCCAAATTCCATCCTGATGTCCCCAGATACAATCCTTACAGTCTGGATTAGGGTATCTATTTCCTTGATGCTCTTACCATACAGCTTGATGTCGTCCATGAACATTAGATGGTTAATTCTGTGGCCTCCTTTCTTGAGTTGGTACCCAGCATCTATCTTTTGCAGTACTTTTGTCCTGGGAATCATGGCTACTACAAAGAGTAGTGGGGACAGTGAGTCGCCTTGAAAGATCCCTGTCCTGATGTTAACCTCTGCTAGTCTTATCCCAGACCTAGTAAGCACTGTATTCCAGTTGCTCATTGTATTTTTTAGGAAGCTACTGGTGTTTTCCTCTGCCCCATATATTTTCAGGCATTCTGTTACCTAGGTGTGTGGTATCGTGTCGAAGGCTTTCTTGTAGTCAATCCATGCCATGCTTAGGTTGGTTCTCCTTTTCTTACTATTCTTCATTATCATTTTGCCTATCAGGAACTGGTCTTTTGTGTCCATACACTTCCTTCTGCAGCCTTTCTGTTGGTGGGGGATGGTGTTTGTATCCTCTAGGTAGTTGTATAGTCTTTCACTGATGATACCTGCTAGTAACTTCTACATTATTGGTAGGCAGGTGATATGCCTGTAGTTACTTGCTATATTTCCCTTGTTCTTGTCTTTCTGTACTAAGGATGTTTTCCCTGTGGTCATCTATTTGGGCACATGGTGGTTTGTGATATAGTGGTAGAGTTGTTCTGCTATTCGTGGGTGTAGGGCCTTGAAGTTTTTGAGCCAGTATCCATGACTTCATCGGGACCTGGGGCCTTCCAGTTGGGCATTTTCTTTAGTTAGTGTCTAACGGTGGCTGTCGTGATTTCGGTGAATCTTTGTTTTATTCTCCCAGTTTCTTCTGCTTTGACTTCCTGGAGCCATGTTGCATGTTTGGTGGGTGATACAAGAAGCAACAAATCCACGGTTATGTATGTGTACAAATATATTTAGAAATAAAGTTAAATGAGAGCTTTCGAAAATCTATACGATTCCCCTTTTCAATCTGATTGAAAAGAAGAATCAAACAAATTCTTGAAAGCTCTGTGTTTGGCTTTATATATAAATTTATTTGTACATATACATAATTATTGATTTATTATTATTATTATTATTATTATTATTATTATTATTATTATTATTATTATTAGCGTACATGTCCGGTCAAAAATCCAGTGCAAAAATGGACACGACTTGTTCCGATCAAAGACTGATAACGTTTTTAATGCTCTACATTTACTCTGCATCGCATTTCCCATCACAGCAGTTTTTCTAAAATTTCCGGGCAATTTCAGCAAACATGTCAAAAGGCCATCTCAATCACAAAAATATGACAAGAGTTCTTGAAAAATGCTTTAACTTAGGCCAGATGAATTTTACTTCAGAATTCTTACTTCGTTGGAGAGCTCAGACTGAAAATATGCAATATTTCTTGTGTTTATGAATTATCACTGATGGTATTAAAAATAATGACAATATATAGAAATAACTGTAAATTTTTTAATGCACTGGTCTGCATCCATACGTTTTTCCAAGGATTTTTGTACGTTAAGTACGTACACACGTTAAGGACTTCTTCATTACGGCCCTTCAAAGATATTTTGTTATGAAAGGAAAGCCGTACTCTATTTTTACGCATTGAGCATTATGCATCTATAATGCATTTCATTGCCAGTACCCTCGGCCCAACTGCTTGAAGTCAACAAATGAAAGGCAAAACAGCCGCAAGCAAATTGGAAAACTTAGGATTTGTTTTCTGGTACCTGAACCTTACCTTGCTATAGAAGCATAACTAACCAAAATGGTAATTGCTTACCAATCAATCCTACTGTAACTTGGCCCTGAGTGATACTGTAAGTGATACTGCAATAGCGAATTACGAAACGAGATAATATTCCGAACCAAGTATTTATCACTATTCAATATTTCTTATCATTTTCTTTAAAGTGATATGTGACTGAAAGCGTAATTTCAAAAAGTTGTTTAATTTTGAGGTTAAAATACCACAGTAAAATAAAACATCATTGAACCAGTCTAAGATTTTTTTTATTTCAACACAATTATTGATTTTTCAGATTAATAGGAAAGAACAGTATAAACATTTATTCTTCACTAATAATCAGAGATTATAACTCGGATCCGAGGCTCTTCCAACGATGCTTATTGCAACAGCTAGCCACTCCTCCTCAGGAAAATTTTGAAATTTAGGAAAATTGTAGATTGAAGAAAATTGCAGGAAGGTCCCAGCGATCAGTTCAGGTGTTTGTGATGTCCTTTAGAAGAGCTTTATCATTTAAATCCTTATGAAAAATGGACCTGAAAAAATAATCTGAAAGCTAGCTCGAATAATCTAAGAGAAGAGGTGGTGGTGTGGAAATGACGAAAGAGTTGGCAGTGTGGAAAAAAACTTTTTGTATTTTTTAGCTAAAAGCCAGTTTTGCATAAGTAATCGTGCATTTGACTTTTTCCATATTTTCAAAACTGAAGTATTCAGTCTAAAAATGATTTAGGAATTTATTATAAACATGGGAAACGAGAACACTAAGTCTCAAAGGGACACAGAACACAGCCTCTGCACTGGGACGAGCATGTATCAAATTTCATTTATTAAAGTTGAAAAATTCTCATCGACTGACAGTTTGATATTCACGGCATGCGAACCTTGCTACAACCGAGGGGATTTTTTTTGATCGAATAAAAAAAGTCCAATACAGCCCACAGTTCCGACATTTTAAAGGAAGACACCTCTTATGACTGGGGTGGGGTTTACGTTGCTGCTTGTTTTTGTTTTTTGGGGTGGGGGTTCGGGGAGAGGGAGGGCAGGGTGATATCATTGCCAACCAGCGCCTGAGAACTGGATGGTGGTTAGTGCGCAAAAACAATTAAGTTACTTTTTGTGGGAAACAGGAGAAGAAAATAGTTGAAATCCGAGTGATCCAGTGTGATAAAAACAAGAAAATATTATTTAATGTTAATGTTCTATAGTCTACGAAATGGAAAGAAATTATTTTCTTAATATCCTCATCTCCCGACATAGGTCACTTCCAGACTTGAGATGCGTAGCATTTTTAACGTTGGCACAACGGTTATTTCAGCAGTCAGGACGTAAAAGAAAACCACCAACCCTTTCTGCTCATGGGATGTTTAGAAATAATATCGTAACTACTTTATCTTACAATCTTTATGAGTGAATAACCGGATATAATCCTTGATAATCACTCTGTGGACTTTACACCCACTTTGAATTGTTACTATGATTAATTTTTACTATAAGAGTCATGGGTGAATTTGTATGAAACATGGCATTGTGGGTTATTTCGAGGCCATTTCTGTTGACCTAAGTAAAAAAAAAAAAAACACTACATTCAGCAGAAATCAGTTTAAATCAAATTGTAAGCAGTTTGTATTTGGTCACGTTCAAATTGAAGATATCAAATGTTCGAAATATAAACAGAAAACGCAGCTGTAACCCTTTTGCTACACCGGATCTGTTTGTATCACGTGACTATGCGTGTGTGTGTGTGAGTGTGTGTGTGAGTGTGTGTGTGTGTGTGTGTGTGTGTGTGTGTACGTGTGTGTATTTGTGTAGCTTTTTGTATATTTTCGTTGCCAAACATTTTAAGAAAAAATAGAATCATAATTTTAAATCAACCAATGGAAAGAAACAGGGTCATTATATTGTAAGGTTTTTATCATGGGCGAGGTTAAAAAATTATAAAAACTCATGAGCTCCCCTAATTTAATACAGTAGTACTAAAAATAACAACATTTAAGACATTAGCGCTAAAAGAAAAAATTCAAAAATAAAAAATAATAAAAGAAAAATTAAAATCCTTCGACATAAATACCGATACTGAAATATACCAGGATACCTTATACCATTAACCTTGGGACAATTAGATAAGCCTAATTAACACCCAATATTTTCCTATTATTTATGACTTCAGTCAATGGCTAAAAAGCTTCTCATTTCTCTTTTCGGAATATATAGTCTCTAGTCTCTGGGGGAAAAAAAAAAAAACAGACTTTCTCTCCCACCTAAGAAAAGCTCCCCAACATTCTTCGTCAAGTCCCTTGCTTCGATTTGTTCTTTCTATTGGAGGAAAAAAAATTAAGTATACCTTAGTTTAACCAGACCACTGAGCTGATTAACAGCTCTCCTAGGGCTGGCCCGAAGGATTAGATTTATTTTACGTGGCTAAGAACCAATTGGTTACCTAGCAACGGGACCTACAGCTTATTGTGGAATCCGAACCACATTATAGGGAGAAATGAATTTCTATCACCAGACATAAATTCCTTTAATTTTTCATTGGCCGGTCGGAGAATCGAACGCGGGCTCAGTAGAGTGCCAGCTGAGAACTATACAGACCGGTCCAACACGGAACATTAAGCTGATGTTGATCATCTTACGTATAACTCAGCTTTTAGGTTAAAATAGCATCTGGCAATAGCAAAAATGCTGCTGGTTGTCGCTTGTTCTCAGTAGTTACGTGTAAATATTCAAATGTTTTGTTAAAGTCAGTTCTGATTGACTAAGCTTTGGCCTTCACGGTTAATCTTGGTGCACCTCAGCTTTGGACTTTTATGATTCATTATGTTCTAATATATGTGTTTTTGCTATTGGTGCTTATTATGCTGTCTTCATCTTTTCTTATATATCGACAACATCATTCCTTTCGCGACATGATATAACTACTCCGTCAGCTAAAGTATTATTTTTAACTTTTCTAGCGTTGCCTACCCGAGTATTTAACACTTCAAGTATCAGGTTCTTTTTTAAATTCTGATGAAAAGTAATTTGTTATCCCATTTAGTCCATACTCCTCACTGTTTGCCTGTATAAGTCAACGCCAGCGATTAAGCCTGACCTCTGACTCCATCGATTTCCTTCAGAAAGAAGATTTTTATATTTGCTGGAATAATTTGACTTTTTCTTTGTTAGTGTTTCTATATCTTATTCGAGTAACACCCCTTATCCATGGTGGGTATGTTCCTGAAACGACGAGGTAGAAGGCCGTGGATAAGAGCGTAACATACGCAACCCAATTCAGTAATATCCTGGTATGCTGTACATACGATTTGTATTCTAAAGCTCATTTGATAAATACACAACCAATAAAAAACATTTATATCATTATACAATATGCTCTCTCCTCTCTCTCTCTCTCTCTCTCTCTCTCTCTCTCTCTCTCTCTCTCTCTCTCTCTCTCTCTCCATTAAAAAAGGATTTTGGTATTTTAGCCTACTCCCAGTGAGACTTGGGCAAGGAATAGGGAACGTTGAATATCAATAAATTTACCTCTCCATAGACGGAAGAACAATACCCAAGCGCACTGCAATGATAAGCATTTTATGTTGAAAAATAGTGTATGGTTTACAATATTTTACTTGATGGAAATGAGAAATGTTTTATTTGTTTAAGATATATCTTAGACCTCTGTGTTTAGTCACCAATTTCTCCATTCTTCATTGTTGCTGTCATGATCCATGATGATGATGATGATGATCGTGGTACAATGATTCGGAACAATGCTAACAGTGATGATTAGATGATACAGTGGAGTGAGCATCAGGATCATCAGTTCCCGAGGCTGGAGAAACTTATGTTTGTGCACATCTACATAAGACTCGCAGATTAGAAATAATTTACAAGCTAAAACACTTAGCCAGTAATAACTCAGTGACGTCAGTGACGTGCGTCGATTTATACGAGAAGTCCTCAGGCGGCTCATCGGCTCCTTTGCCTATAATTGTATTTAAGATCCGACTCAATTCAGGTCATTCGGGGATGACAGGATTATCATTACTAATCTCAGCGCTCTTGAACTTCGGCATACATTACCTTTGTATATTAGCCATTGCAGAGCAACATTTGCATATGATTAGATGATGGTAAAATACGATGGCTTATGTAAGATTCAAGGTAAAGAGAGTAGACTCTACTCTCTTTACCTTGGTAAGATTGAGAGTCTGCTTGTCCTCTTCGAGAGAGAGTGAGAGAGAGAGAGAGAAATAAGATAGTTTTCTTTTATTTCGTTATGAATCTCCCTTCTGGCCTGAGAAAACATAAACTGCAGTTCGGGAAGTTCCATAAAAGTTAAAAATAATCGACCACACGAGTCAGTAGTTTTGGGACCAAGGTTGCTGACCGAAAAATATCATTCCGGATTTGTCGTGTCTTGAATTACAACTAAATTCTGTAATTTTTTTTCTGAAATATTAGATTCCTATGTCCCTTTGCTCCGAATAACCTCCTTGCCATCATCAGTAATCTACTCCTCCAACCAGTCAACTTGCCACTGAATGACAAATGACAAGTAGCCTAAAATTTTCGAAGGAACCAAGTCTAAGTTACAAGCAGGAATTAAAATTTATCACAATATATAGAATCAAATGAAATCAGTGCCGCGCTAAAGAAACTTAAACAAAAAAATTTACGAAAAAATTAAGATACACTTGCGAAATCAACGTTATTGTTGCAAAGAGAGTATTATTCAACAGAGGGTTTGAGCAATGCTGTAAAACTTTGAGTTCAAATGTTGCCATCTTAGAAAATTATAAATTAACGATATGAATTTATAAGGATATATACTGATATTTTTAAAATCAATTGGTAGATAGTTTAAAATGGTAACTGATCATTTTCCAGAAATAATGAGGTATCTAAAAAAATTGAATTATGGACAAAACAGCAAAAATATCGCCTGCTTCTCGTTCACTCTGAGTGGTATTTTAGGCGATTAAGCAGATGTGCCATTTGTACAAAGTCAATCATGTGGTTACAAAATATTTGAAAATAGGTATAACGACAAAAACATTACAAAAATGTCCAAACTACTAATTATATTGATAAGGTAACTGGAGTAATACACAAATGTATTTTTCTTCGGTATTTTTTATTTTTTTTTTATGAACTGTTCAGCCTCTCAAAATATGAATAGCCAGTGCATAAAGAATCAGAGAATTGTCCATCAACGAAAAAGACAAAAAAAAAAAAAAAAAACTGACTTGGCGACAAATAATGGTAACATTATGTTCCTTAGTTCCTATCCTTAGTTCCTTTTTGCAAACAAATATTTGGTTGCTAATTTTGAGAATATAAAATTCACACGCATTTACCAGACTGAAATACATAAAACGTAGAACGATAAATTTAAAATATGACGCCTGGTATAATGATTCAAGGGGTACAAGTATGTCAAATATTTGTGATCCCTAATTGCAACCAAGAGAAAATACGTCAATCAATCTCAGAATGTTAGTAGCGAAGCAGCAAATAATGCTTAGCAAGCATTTCAAGCAAATGAAATGGGTCGAACTCGAATTATTCAGAACGGGAAACAAACTTCCTCGCTTTTCTTACGGTTGGAATTACGATGGGGGAAGTTGGGGTGGAATTCAGAATGGGTAAAACGTCAGGAATTTCAATGTCAGGGGTAGGAGGATGCGTCATCACTTCTCGGATTTTTTAATTATCTATTTTTCTTTTACTAATCCTGTTTTATGATTATTATCACACATCCTAGCATAATATACGCGCACATATCCGATATATCCGGATTCATTTCCGTAGGATTTGCCTCGATGTTGTCAATACTGAGAGGAGGATTTTACTTTTTTTTTTTTTCTTTTTTTTACAAAGTGGTTGATCTCGGAAGGTTTTCTCAAAGGGTCAGTCAGGGTAAACTCGTCCCTTCTTTGTAAGGGCTGGATCTTGAATTGTGATACTGAGCGCTAGCGGATCCAAGGGGGGCGGGGTGGTACCTGGGCACGTGCCCCCCCCCCCCATGGAAAATAATTATAAAATAATAATATTGAAGATTTAGATAACACAAATAAATATAAAAATGGGAAAAAATAAAAAATCTATTAAAGACATATATATATATATATATATATATATATATATATATATATATATATATATATATATATATATATATATATATATATATATATATATATTTATATATTTATATATATATATATACACAGTAATATATATATATATATATATATATATATATATATATATATATATATATATATATGTGTGTGTGTGTGTATGTGTGTTATATGTATAATATGAAAATTGGTGCACACCCCCATGAAATTTTTCTGGGTCCGCTAGTGATACTGAGTTTATTTTAGTCACACAATCTGGTAAAAGGTTGTATCGCGTTACAACATTGGGTGTTTCTGCTTATGTGGAAGGTGTGCTTAGCCAGAATCTTTAAAAAAAAAAAAAAAAAAAAAAAAAAAAAGTTAAATCAGTTCTGGATAGTCGATTACCCTATTCAAGTTCTTTCAATTAACATTTGGGAGAAGCAGGATTTAAATAATAGACCAGAGGTAGAGGAGCTAAAAACACTTTTTGGCTACGAGTTATCAGTGTCGCAAATCTTTGAAGAAAATTCGCAAAATGATTAGGTGGCAAATTAGGCACATATTTCCTTCTCCAGAATGTTCCCTCTTTTTCACAAAGAACCGAAGGCCGATACACAACTGAAAGTTACGATAATGTTTAAATCTTATTAAAAACTACCTCAAAATATTCTCGCATCCCTTAGCCGATGTTTACATTAAATGTCTCACAAGTGATAACGAGATTCAACTGTTAAACAATTATGTCTTCTTGTTCGTCTTCTTCTTATAACGTGCTTTTTCCCCATTTGTATGAGGTAAGCACCATGCCTTCTTTTTGAAGGACTTTTATTTGGCTTTGGGGTAGACTTTGTGTCTCGATCGGCTGCCCTGCCTTGCATCGCTTAGACCCCGGTAGCGTATGTAAATGTATTGTACCAGTCACCAGCGCCCTTTCCCCCAGTATGTCAAGTCTTGAATTTCTATTGACTGAAACACATGTTTTTCTGTGTTCTCTCTCTCTCTCTCTCTCTCTCTCTCTCTCTCTCTCTCTCTCTCTCTCTCTCTGTTGGAGAAAAAGATGAAAGAGCCTTGTGAAAGGCTGTTCTTCATCCGGTCATGATGTCTTTGAAAAATCGGAGCAAAGGATTCTAATAATTTTGATAACACTCAAGGCAGAAAACGTGAGATGAATTTGTGAGTTTTATATCCATTTACATATGTAGCAGTTCAATGAAAATCTTTAGAAAAGAATAATTCCAGTTTACTTAAACATGATCCCTATGCGGGATGAAATAGTCCAAGTGTAATTAAAGTTACAGTACATGCGACTAAGTTTAATACCAAAATCTCCATAGATATAGTATTTGAGTAGCGTGCAGTTCGGGAACAACAAAAAGGCGCTCGCTGTACTGCATGCACAAGATATCAGTACTAACCTTATCGGATCGTTTTGTTTCCCGGATCTTTCCTAAATAGTGACCCCCAAGGGTTTGCGGGGGTCGTTATCTAGGATTAATATTTCTTGCGGGTCATTATCTTTATGATATTTAGTCTTTTGTTTACATTTTTACGGTAATTCCAAACGGGCTTGTATTAAACACGCCGCAAAGATGGATACATACCGGGTTAAAACCCGTGGGGGTCACTATCTAGGAAGATCCTGCTTCCCTTGTTTTCTTGGAAACATTTTTGCATTCGAAGAATATTTTGTTTATATGCCCCAGGCCAAAGAAGAGAGAAGGGAAACAGACTAGAGCCTCACCAAAAGACAAAAATGTGGGAGAGCCGTTCTAGAGAAGGAAAGTTAAAGGAACCACTACTTGAGTTCATTTCCCTGGTGTTGTTTCGAATTATTCGTAAGTCAGCAGGTGTCGCTGGTACACCAATGGTATCACATCTGTAAATTCAAATAAAGCTGAACTGGGGTAAATCTGTAAATCTGCAGCGACTCAAGCACCACAAATAATACATAAACGTCGACTTCTTAGGACATTAGGCGAACAATTTAATGAAGTGACCAACTACAGTAGGTACGATTCAAGATCCGGTGGAGCTGAGCCTGTGGTGCTTTTCCATAATTTAATTAACTGCAAAATTCTTAATAAAAAAATATAGTTGCTACACTGTCAATAATACAGGACATGGCATTTATTGCACCTAATAATTATTGCCAGTGGAACAAGTTTCTATCCCAGTAGAGGATTAATCCCTAATTTCGTAATAAGTTCCCATTGCAACTATAAGCATTCATTATTTTAAATCATCCTCAAATAGGATGCTAATACATGTTCTGCAGAAAAAAAGCACATAGATTTAAACACTTCCTGCAAACTACGAATAAAAAAAGGGGTTCAGAGCTGATGAAATAAACTGTTTTTCAGAAGAGAGTAATTCAAAATGAGGATAGGACTACTTGAATTCACACGACGGATGCAAAATGAAGAAGGAGCTTGGTACTATAATAGACTGTCTATAGACGAGACTAAGGACTTATTAGATGACTCATTACAAAGCAAGAGCGTGCTATTGCACAGCACTTAACGAAGCAATGCTTGTGCAACTCTATTTGTCTGTGCCTGGTAACATCGGTAAATTGGGTGTGTCACGTTGTTATCATTACTCTTATCATTGTCATTATTATTGGTATTATTCACAAGACAAACCCCTATGCATAAGGAACAAGCCTACAGGGGCCATTTATTGACTTGAAATTCATGCTTCCAATGAATATGGTGTTCGGTTAAATGAAGTTACAAAAGATAGTAGGGAATGCAGAAAGAAGAGATAAGTTACTAGAAAAGAAGAAAACGATAAACTAATGAAATTGATAAATAAATAGATAAAAATGAGTAAAATACAAGGTGACATGTTTTAGGGTAGTAATGCATTGGGTCTTCGCTTGAACTTTTGAGGTCCTAATTGCACAGTACAGAGATTTTAAAAGTATTCGAATAGCTTACAGAAAATTAAAGAGAAATGTAACAAATAAAATTATTTTTTCTTTTAGGATAAAAAGTTTTCGTACTTTCCTGGTAAATTGTTGATTGCTGAGCCAGACAAGCAGCAGTAATGATAATGATATGGAACATGAATGGAAGAATAGGAAACTAAATAAGACAAATTAAGATGAAGTCAAGTATTTCGTAAGAATCGTTCAGACATCTCTCTAAGTTAAAAATGTGCTTCATATATCATTTCATTAATTTGCTCTTTAATGTGTGACTATGTTTGTATATATACCTATATCTCATATGTGCACGTACACACACATTGCATATGGAAATAGCGTACGTAGAAGTTGTTCATGAATATTGTCTTTCAAGAAAGCTAGAAACTGAAAAGAGATTAATTTTATAATAATAATAATACGTGAACAACTTAAAACAATTCAGTTACGATTGCTAAGAAGAGAGAGAGAGAGAGAGAGAGAGAGAGAGAGAGAGAGAGAGAGAGAGAGAGAGAGAGAGAGAGAGTTTCCTTTTCCTTTGGCGATGATGCTATAATCTCTTACCAGCAGAAGCTCCAGATGTAATGAGTAAACTCCTTTTCCAGAGAAGCAACTTCAAGTTTCCCCAACTCGTTCAAGTTCGAAGTCTGAGAATCTTCGAAAAGGATAAGATCCACTTCTCCCGACTCAAGTTTCAGACTTTCGCTGTACAAAACATTAATGATCTATTTCCGCGCATCGTTTGTTCTTCGTCGAGAAAATGTTATTCTTGATTCTGAGGAAGTTACCAGAGTAATATCAGTAACCAAAAGGAACTTTTGGTACCGCAATCATTTCCTGGTAACACTGCAACTGAACAAAGGTAAAGTCAGTTATTAAATCTTTATGTTAGTGGTACACTCGTGTTAACATATCTGGTGATAGTCTGTTAATATAGTTTTAAATAGATATACCCCAATACATGCCCTAATAAAATTCGAATCATCTTTGACTCTACTGATGGGCACAAAACCTATGCAAAAACTTTCGAGTCTAAACACTGTGTCACAATCGAGTAAAGAAATTTAGGTCACAGTTTAATTCCTTCCACAAAAGATGTTACGATTAAATCTGTTTATCAGCCCGTCTCTCTGTCTCTCTGTCTCTCTGTCTGTCTGTCCGTCCGCTTGTCGTTTACTCCAGATATTGTGCTTTCTTCTCGAGTTACCGTAGTTTATTTTTTTTTTTTATCGCACTTCTTGGTTACGATTAATAGTGCACCTTCTATATTCTGTTTCTTGAAATATTTTGAACTGATGCTGCTTTTCTTTTGTCCTTCATTGATTATTTGCACGCACATGATAACAAGTAAGGAAATGCACCCGATTTTATGAGCTACTTGGCTTCCATACTCTAACAAATGTATAAACGCTTTCTGTTTCTGTATTATCTGCGCATTCTTGAAATGGATCCACGCAATTTAGACGTATCCCACAAAATAGGCTTAAAAGACTGCGGATTACAGATAAAAGTTTATTATTGCACTTAAATGGATCTGGAGAAAGTTAACGAGAGTGATGAAAACCGAACAAAAATAAACGATGAAGATGTTTATGAACTGGAATTTATGATAGATAGACCTTGAGCGCCAATAAATACAGGTGCAAAGTTTTGGGTTAAGCAGGGAGGCAACTGGGTGTCAGGGGTATTTTGAAGGTGCAAAGTTTGGGGTAAGTAATAGTGAAAAGAAAGATAGGATGATGGAAGGGTAGAGGTGATAAAAATATGAATATATATTTAGGTATAAGGGCAATAAAGAAATGAATGGTAAATATATAAGTTGAACATTCATTTCTCATATATATATATACAGTATATATATATATATATATATATATATATATATATATATATATATATATATATATATATATATGAGAAATGAATGTTCAACTTATTTCCTTGCAAGTTTTGATGACAATAAATTAACATTTTGGTCTAAAAAGTCATTAAAATCTCACAGTACTTATACTCCTGCTATTAAAAAAAAAAGGCCGTATTTCTTCATGACAATAAAAGTCGCCCAAAAATATTAATCATACTGTATGTGTAGTTTGGCTATTTCAAAAGAAGCCGTATTCTAGCATGACTGAATAAAAGCGCAAAAAATTATTAATCAGTCGCCCACTTCTTACAAATAAATGATGAGGAGTGAGTGACTATTTTCATTACGGAAGTAAGCATGTTTTTTTCATGATTATCATTTGCTCTGTTGCTATTCTTGTTCGTGTTGCTGTCGTTGCTGTGTATTTATGCATGGAACAACTTAATGATTTTGTGTGCAAGCATGATTGTCTTTTATTAGACAGAAACAATTTGCAGATACTTGCTTGGTACTAGTCGCTCGTTTTTTTTTTTTTCTTTCACATTGTTTTGAATGGTAAGCAGGCGGTCGCTTCTGCCAAGATTTGCTTTGAAGTTAGCCCATAGGCGGATTGTAGAATTTATGTTAATATCAAATAAAAAGTACTAGCAAATTATTTCCATAAGTTAAGTATACCTTAGTTGAACCAGACCACTGAGCTCATTAACAGCTCTTCTAGAGAGGGCTGGCCCGAAGGATTAGATTTATTTTACGTGGCTAAGAACCAATGGGTTACCTAGCAACGGGACCTACAGCTTATTGTGGAATCCGAACCACATTATAGAGAGAAATGAATTTCTGTCACCAGAAATAAATTCCTCTAATTCTTCACTAGCCGGTCGAAGATTCGAACGCGGGGCCAGCAGAGTGCTAGCTGAGAACGGTACCCACCCTGCCAATGAGGAACTTAAAGTAACTATATATAACTTCGTTTTTGTGAAATGTTTACCTCATGGACTGAAATTTCTTTTATATGTAATTTAATTACTGACATTTCACACCAAAATGTTTCTCCAACAGCGCGCATTTCAAAAGAAATGTTTTCAATCTGCAAACGCTCAATGTTTCGAGGTTGTGGAACATTGACATCATTTAATTCTTAATCGAGAGAAATTTGTTCGTCGCTTTAGCTCTCTCTCTCTCTCTCTCTCTCTCTCTCTCTCTCTCTCTCTCTCTCTCTCTCTCTCTCTCTCTCTCTCTCTCTCTCTCTCTGTTGTAAAAAGTAATCAACGGCATATTGTTCAAACCTATATTATTTTTGTCACAATAATTATAAAGTAGAGAATATTCAGCATTTTCATGATGGCTAAATATCGTAAGAATCCCCAGCTTTACGGCACAAGATTACTTTAGAACTCTAGATAATGGAATATAAATAGTGAATATTATTATGGGATTAATTATTTTAAATTCCGAGGATTTACTCTATGTTAAGTCAGGCGAAACTGGCAACTGAAAATGCTTTTACCGTCGGTTGGAAAAATTTTGTATCGGAAATGCAAAGTGGTAAAATGAAGAGATATAACAATGAAATAAGAAATCAAAAGTTCCAGCCATGAAAAAATTTAGATCAGATGTATCAACCAAATTAGTGTTCACCCAACCAAGTTAGCTTTCACTGAACCAAATTAGCCTTCACTTAACAAAGTTAACTTCACTGTTAGCCTTCACTCAACCAAATTAACCTTCACTCAACCAAATTAACCTTCACTCAGTCAAATTAACCTTCACTCAACCCAATTAGCCTTCACTCAACCAAGTTAACCTTCACTCAACCGAATTAGCCTTCACTTAACCAAATTAACCTTCTCTCAACCAAATTAGCCTTCACCCAACCAAATTAACCTTCATTCAGCCAAGCCATCCTTCGTTCAAATTAACCTTCACTCAACCAAATTAGCTTTCACTCAGCCAGATTAGCCTCCACTCAACCAAATTATCTTTCACTCAACCAAATTAGCCTTCACTCAAAGCACTTTTGTGAGAGGCATATTATTCTAATGAGAAGGTATTGTCAGTATCCAGGCCAAAGCTCTGCTGGTTAAAGAGGCAAAAGCAAATGGAAAAACTGAAGTGCACAGCTACATGATCACTATTTCCTTTTGTTTCTTTTTTATTTTATAAAAAGTGGGAGAAAAAGTGTAAGACTCAATTAATCCATGCTTGCCTGTGCCTGCTGGAAATTATTTCACAAAACTTACCATTGTATTACAGCAAGATTGTCGTTATATTGCTTTTTCAAGGCGACCATTATTTTCATTGCAATTATCGCGATCGAGTTAGAAACGTTTTCGAAGCTTTTCATGTAATGTTTGAAGGCCAAAATTTTCCAGGAATATTTACAAATTAAAAAAGAATAAAACGTTTGCTTGATGAGTTAATTAAACGAGATCAAAAATAACTTTTTTTAAATAAAAATGTTGATATAAAGTAACACAGGGTCTAGTCTTTTAAGTTGTTCTCGTGCTGCATCAATTCCAGCCATATCTACAGTAATAGGTGTTTAATACGACATTACGATAATGAAATGGAAAAGAGAGACTTTTCGAGAAATCATTCGAAGCGAGAGACTGAATGCAGACATTACGTGACTCAGAAAACGATCATTTGCATCAGAAAGGAAAGACAGAAATTATGCACTTCGCTATTTTATCAGATGCATCAATTACTTTTGCAATTCGTAGTTCCAAAACTTTTTTCTCTCTCTTTTCCAGGAAATAAAAAAAGTTCCATCGTTGTCTGAACCTTAAAGAGAATTTTTGAGTGTTTATACGAGAATGTGTCTGCGTGTTTATTCGAGAGAAGGGAAGGAGGGGTGTAAAAGGTACCAATAAACTCTTGTTGTCTTAACTGCCATCATGCGGTGACCTATATCAGCTGGTGTGACGCTCCTGGTAAACGAATTCGTATGAGTACAAAGCGTCTATATATATATATATATATATATATATATATATATATATATATATATATATATATATATATATATATATATATATATATATATATATATATATATATATATTATATATATATATATATATATATATATATATATATATATATATATATATATAATGTGTGTGTATGTATGTATGTATATGTGTGTATATTTATATAGGCGCGTATGTATGTATATATGTTTGTGTGTGTAGATTGATTTTGATTGACTTATGCCTGCTAAAACTGGCGTCACAACACCTAGGTTATTGACGCCGTTGTGTGTGCAGAAAGAAAGAAAGAGTCAGACAAGGTTCTGAATGTGGCTCTTCGGAATATGGAAGCGATCACATTTGCAATAACATATTTGATTTAGGAGTGATTAGACTAAAGTGAAAGTCCAGGGTGTTCAGGAGTTCTGTTTGGTGGCACTGGACTAAAGAAATTTTCGGAAATTGAGAGTACAAAATGGTGGGTCTGGCCAACAATTGTAGGAGTTAAATTGAATATAGCAGAAATAAAGTTGGCATAGTACATTGAAAACCATAAAAGAAAGTTTCTGTGTATATATATAAACCTATTCTTTGTTAGTTTTGGAGAACGGGAAGGGGTGATTGTACAAGGCGATTTGAAAATAAATGCTGGTGACAGCAGGTCTTCTAGTTAGTGCGTTTTAAGTGTCTGTGTTGAATGGGAAATAGATCTTGAGGATATGCGCAATAAGAAGGGCTTAATTGTTCACTGTACGTGACTAAAAAATTAGAATTGTCATGATTATATGATACAGAGAAAATGGCGAAACCAGTTTGCAATATTATGTGTTGCTAGTGAGCCGATGGAAGAATGAGTTAATTCAGTGTGAGATAAGGAGATTATTTGCAGAAAGTATATCTGTTCTTACCGGACTGAAGCAAAAGAGAAAATTGAAATTAGTATTAGCTGCAGTAAAATGGTTTAGCTGGTGGCTAGAAATTGATTTAAATCAAGGACATTGATAAAATAAATACAACAGATAGGGAGAATAGTATTATGGAGACAATGTGGATGTTACAAGGACCATTCGCTTTGTAAATTGTCAACGAATGCTCTTCTAATGGACCGTTGGGGGCTAAACCGTTAGACCGATATTGTAAAATATGATTTTTCTACACTCCAGAGAAATAAAGCTTATTTCTTCCAGTTGCCACCCTCAAAAGAAACATTTTCTCTTACTAAATACAAGCAAAAAGCCTTGAATATCACATTAACATATATTGTCAGACGAGCAGTCAGTAATGAAACTTATTTAGAACACAATTTGCTTTAAACCAGCAAAAAAAAAAAAAAACCTACTTTAGGCAAAGGGATTCCCATAAGATGCGCCTATTAACCTATTTTCCTTTCCTCCAATTCCTTCTGTTTTCTCCGTTCCATAAGCTTCACAAGAAAGTTTACCCATTCGAGAGGAACTTTCTTTAAGAAAGCAGGGCTCTCACTCGAAACTATATTCATATCCGAGGATTTTTCTTAGTGAGGGCGAGAGAAGTCTTCGTGGGTCATTCAACCACCCAACTTTAACTAACAAACAATCCTTATATTTTCTCTCCCCAGATTCAGTGACTTGAGCAAATAAACAGAAAATACTACGTTACAAATTCAGCATATCTCATTATACTTCGTTCATTGCATTAAGCATCTGGCCTTGTGGCCTTATCTCATTAACATTTAATGAAGCCGAAGGGTCCGCATCTTTCTTCGCTTCATTTTTCTTGCTTAATTCTCTCGTATGAACAAAAATGAGTTAACTCGATTACGACAGAAGGCTCTGTCTTCTTAACCTCATTATGTATTCTCAACACGGTTACTATGGTCCTCCACCGTGTGGAAGACGTTCTACCCTATAATATACTTCCTTTGCCCTTTGGCTGATTTTTACATTTCTCTTGCCCAGCATCTTTCCGTCTTTAATTTTAACAGTTGGGCAATTGTAAATAAACCATAACTGGAAAGAGCACGTTCCCTCTGGTATAAAAAAAATTGTCTTTCAGTTATAACTTGATTCTATCGTCAACCGTAAAAGAGACATCTGGAAAGATTTCCGTCTAGTGTTACAACTCGTTTCAGATATTTGAGTACCAATTCCCACAGTATTATTTTTCCTTTAATGAATGACCATTTCCGGTAATTTACTGAATTACGACACTAGAATACTGTTTAATATAGGACTTTATAGTGCAGTCCATCATTATTGTTGTGCAGTTTAACAGTTTAACTAGACAACCAAGTGAAGCGCATAACTGCCTGGGGTTGTGCCAAAGGGTTTGTTTTAAAAAGTAAAATCTAAACTGTATCAGATAAATGGCACTCTTTTAAAAATCTAATAACCGGATATGACGAAATGGATGAAGATTCTTTCCAACAGAATCTTCCTGTTTTTTTTTTTTTTTTTTTTTTTTTGTAACGACAGTCACGTTCGGACATTCGAGTAGAATTTGTAAAACTTTAAAGTCAACCTGTATTCTCCGCCTACTGGTGTACCTGGCAATACCTTCATAAGGTCGTTCATAGTGACCCAAAAGTGTCACGTAAAACCACAGATGTTATCAGTGTGATACATCATATTATTATCCACACCGATGCAGACTTTTGTAACTCGGTATTTAGCTTAAAGGAATTCAAAGAATTTTTACATACGGACGGTAATCAGCATACGTTTTCTTCTTCAAATTTTCCAGTTACCAGTGAAGCAGGAAGCTTTGTTGAAAAGCATTGCCATAATGTGTTTACTTACCTTCATTCTTTGACTTTTAAATATAAGGAGGTATGTAAAAGGCCTGAGAATCGTAACTATAAGAATGTAAATGTGACGCCCCATTCCAGTTCGATGGTAATATCCACATTAGTGATTTCATAGAAATTAAATTAGCATAAAGTTAGTAATAAAATCAGTTTAGATAAGATTTCCTACAGAGGCAAAAACACTCTTATTACACTGAACCATCAAGGGCTAAAGAAACAGCTTTTATTTTCTTGTTGGCGGTTAAAAGTGTAAAAAGAAGAAATTGTAATTATTTTATGTATAAATGCCTCTACAAGTGCTGGACATCACAGTTTTAATATTGGAAATCAAAATATGAAGTCATAAACTTCTCTCTCTCCAAGAGAAATAGAAGTTTTCCTCCTCCGATCTACAGAACTTTTTTCAACATAAAAAAGTTTCCCCGTTTGAAGAGTGTGTTCATGAGCTTTTCTTAGTGAGAAAAATTCTGATTTGTTCCCAGTCGGACGAAGAAATGAAAATAGCCCAAAGCATGACAGGAATCACGAACGATACGGAAAAACTGCTTTAGTTTTCACTTTCACAGTTCTTTTTTTTTTTTCTTGGTTAATTTTATGCTGATGTCTTATATTACCTCATAAATTGTGCTTTTAGTCATCATAACTTACCTTGTTGTAGAAACCATTCATCAATATCGCCCTTCTTTTACACGTGGCTGAGTTCTTTCGATCTACGAGTATGTAGAACTGAATCATGAAATTTTATTCACTCCTTCTAGTGACACCGTACATATAGATTATGAATATTAGTTACTTAAAGCCAGACCATGACCATAGACGATTTGACCAAATTTAGTGTAAGATGAATTCTACTGAGCATATCAATCTTTTTTATGTCAACCCACAGAAACATTTGAAACATATAATGCCACATAGAACAGATTATTATAATTAGGATTAAATGAGATAATCCACTTTTAAGTAGGGTACAGAAGTTACAGAGATCTCCTTTAAAGAATCACCAACAATCCAATTTCAATTGGAAACCTCAACGAATCTCACATTTCCAAGGGCCAACTTCAGAGAAAACGCTCCCTTCATGTAAAGTTATCGTAAAGACTAATTCACATTGACAGTCTTGTATCTTTTCCTTCCCCAACCCACCCTCCAACTCCCTTCCAAAAAAAGGAAGCGAACGTGTCTGTCCGACAACTGCTGGCTACATTCCGCCGCTTTTCAGTCCTCAGGCGTTGATCCATTAGAGTCAGAATTAATAACAGCCCCACCCACCAGTACTGCTGCCCCAAACCCCAACCCGCCCCCAACTCCCACCCCTCATGCGCGGCGTCTTCCTTTGAAATGTCATAACTGCAATGCTGCAATAGACTTACTTTTTTTCTGTTCAATAGCAGAAAAAAAATTCATAAAGAATGATGCACATAATTACATTTTCTCATTGCAACAGGAGTTGCTGGAATGAGTAGCGTGAATATGCAAGTGTCAGCTGAAGAGGATTTTTCAGCTTTTATAAATGGATTTCGGGACCGGCTCGTTCCGATACAAAGACCTGTGTTTTCTTAACCCTTCTGAGACTGGGGCCTTTCATTTCCACTTCTTTTTTATTTTAATTTTTTTGTACGATTTCCAGGCTATTTCCAGTTCGAATTGTTTGCTTTCTTAAAGCATGAGAATGACAAAATACACATAATTACCAGGTTGCAAGATTAGACCTTCATCTAAAAAAAATATTTGCAGCTTCAATTGTTTTATAATTTCTGTTTTTACATATATATTAGTCAGTCTAATAATTAGCTTCAGCATTTGTATGGTGAAATTGTCATGTAGGCAAACTAAATACATAATACTGGAGTCTGGAACAGATTCACAAAAGCACACGAAATTTTGCTTGGCCCTTTTTCTCCACCTACTGTACATCGCTCTGTAGTTTGACAAATTTATACGGGCTGTATTTTTTCATTATTTGTTTAGGTGAAAAGTTTGTTTTTTCATCTCTTCAAATCAAACAGTACGATTATTCCGGTAACTCGCCAAATCCCGTGCCCAGTTATAATGGCGGTTACTGGTATACAATGTACAGTTTGGTAAGTTATGCTTCAAGTATGTTAACAGATCATAAATACAAGATACTTTATGATCACGTCTTTCTTTCCCCATGATAAAATGTCTTTCAAAGATCGTTAGTAACTCAGTTACAGATTGTGCTTCGTAATTGTGCATTCTTTCTCGCCTTTAATAAAAGTTTTAATTCAAGAACACGGGAAACGCTTCTTGCCTTGAATCTCATTTCTCCACCGTAGCAAAACTTTAATAACATAATGTGTCACCAATAAAAAGAAACGGTTTTCGAAAGTCTCGTCAAATATCGTGATTTGCGAGGCCACCGAATACAGTAGCTAAAATGGCCCGGAACATTTAAGACTTCATCAGTCTTTGATGGGAGCAAATCAAAAGCCTCGTTAGAATGCTAATGCCCGGTGAGGGACGGTTGCAGTTTCCATCATTTAAATTTTAAATTTAAAAGTTTCAGTAAATATTACTAATAGTAATGAATATATATATATATATATATATATATATAGATATATATATATATATATATATATATATATATATATATATATATATATGAAAATGGTGTCTATATGTACGCATTCGTTATACTTCACAAGTATACGGCTGAAATCCCCGAAATTAAAATATCACTGAAATTATCGCGGGATGAATACCTCAAAACGATATAATTTTCAGCCCGCTTCTGGTTCCCAGCGTTTCCCGGGAATCAAAAATGTACAATGATAATGATAATCCTGCTATTTCAGACGCGATGTGGACCCATTTATTTATTTTTCCGTTTTTAGCATATATAGTCGACAAATAAGGAACTCATGATAATTATATTTACATTAATTCTGATAGAACAGACGGAATAACAATGCTGCCAATAACGATGATACTCATGATGATGATTATGATTGTCATGATATAATGAACAGATCTGCATCAAAGACCTCGATCAATCACGTCTTCCTGCCGAGCTCTTAAAAGATTCTTAAAGTAATCTGCTCAAGCATGTTTTAACATCCTCATTTTGAAGGACCTTTACGTGTAAAATTATTGTTTGCGAGAAAGACCTATCGTCCAATTGCATTCTAAATTATTTCCATCAGTACTCGTTGCTGAAAACAAAGTATGCCTCCCTAACACAGTTTTATTACAGTTGCACTGGATGCAGTGTATACCCAAAATACTGTGAGACTAGATTAAACATCGTAAAATCAATTACTAGTTGTAGGCTGTAGGCCTATATGGGGGTGGTGTTTTAGTAAATAATCCACTTATCATTGTAGTATGCCTCCATAACACAGTTTCATTACAGTTGCACTGGTTGCAGTGTATACCCAAACTACTGCGATACTAGATTAAATATCGTAAAACCAATTACTAGTTATAGGCTATAGGCCTATATGGGATGGTATTAGTAAATAATCCACTTATCATTGTAGTACCAGTTGCAACACTGAAAATATTTTGTTTAATCATGAATCGTGTCACAGTATAAAAAGATAGTAAATTCACGGGACAAACTGAGCGCCGATATTCGAGAAATCGTCGAAAATTAGTTACGGACAGCTTTGGACAGCATAGTCTCCAAATAAACCGTATCCTAATGTATTATTGCCCACACAAATCTTTCAGATGAGTTTATAGACATTTTTCATTGCTTTTATGGCCCCGTAAGCTAAGAATTATGGCAAAATTTTCCAATGACCATCTAACCAAGTTTAGACGGCTAGGATTGGATGTTAATTTAAAATTTCTAATTGCCCTATTAATATATAACTGCTTCCTTTTAAGGAAACTAAAGAAACCAAAGAAAATGTGGAATCAGACGGATTCTTGACATGTCGTCCCAGCGTCTAAATGTCCATGTCATTTCAAAAAGTCTCAAGTTCAACTCCACAACTGAGGCCCGTTGCTCTAATAAATATTTGTAGAACCAATCGTACTTTAAAAGCAGCTCCAAAATCCCATGGTTGCTTGGGTAAAATTGGTATGAAGTTTTTATTTGACTTGTTAATGTAGTCGTCATTTCAGAATTGTCATTGTAAGAATAGCTATAGTTGGCGTGTGTCCTTCCCTCGCCCATAGACTACCTGCACCGGCCGAATCACCTCCAGTGTGACCGTAAATTAGAGCAACGTATTCGTCACTAGAAGCGATATAAGATAAACCATGGGTAGCAGGTCACACAGCAGCACAAATTTTTAATAGGAATGCAATATATTTGCAAAGGGGATAAAAATACGGTAGATAAGACTTAGTTTTATCATTTTAAATACGATTTTTATTCGACCTTCACGGGTACCCTAAAGCCCATCCAGTGACCCCTAAAGGTATAGAACCAGGTTAAGAACCCATACGAAATTTAAGCGATGTGGAAAAAAAGACACTAGAGCAGTTTTCCAAATTTACATTGTATTAAGATATTATGGGTAATAATACTTCGTATCTGATTTTTTCCCCTATATTGCTAAACCGAAAATATTGTAATTACAATAAGAACTTTACAATGAGTTGAAAGTTTTCTGCAATATACTAAGTGATGGGCTAAAAACCGAGCAGTCTCACCCAGTGGTAAAAATATTTCTAATGCAAAGAAACCAATAAATATTGCAATAAACATTTACTGTTCGATATTTCGTTTAGTCACGTTTCCTTTTCGTTAATCACCTCACATTGAGCAGAATTCTTTCAAAATTTGCGTTTTGCTATTAAACTATAGCTTCACTGACAAAAACGTTTTATTAATTTCAAGTATATTTAATATACTTTGATATACAACAGATTTTGCTGGGTGTCAAGACTAATAATTTTTTTTAAAGGTTGCTGTCTGATGAAAGTTGCCTGATACTATTTGGAAACCATTTAGTTAATAAGTAAACTTGCATGATTTCTCCTGTGCATTACAATAATAAACTATTACGTAGTTTATTGTTAACTGGACACTATCTTTTCGAACGCGTCGAACGTTGCCAGTTGCTACTTCATTTTATGAATATTTTTTTAATTCTCACACCTGCCAGTAGGTGTCCTCGGAGTTTTTCTATTCTGAAGCATCTACACCAATTAGGAAAGAAGTAAAATTTACGTTCAAATAACAATTTTCAAGCTGAGTTCATAAATATATCACGTTTATTTTAAATCTCGCCCCTTTCTCACAACATTCTACTGAATTTTACGATTTGCAATTAAGATTTCTTAATAGGTCTAAATATCATGTTGATATCGAGTGCAGAGTTATGACTAACATGATTTGAAAGATTCATATTTCAATATAGTTATTAACATCACGACTATATACCTAATGGGAAAGTATGAATGCGAATTATTCTGAAATACTGACAAATCAACGGTAATAGTTCCAGATCTGGAGGAAAAAAAATTACTGGAACCCTGTTGAAGGGCGGAGCCGTGAGCTGCGGAGCAACCGGTCAACACCGACTTCATCTCTCAGACCAGGTAGTTTTTTTTTTTCTCCATGTGAGACGTTGTTTGGCATTTTAATAACAAAAATGGAAGAATTTGTGTGTTATAATAGTATGGATTTCAGTTTTAACGTGGAGTGTGGGTATAATTCTTCGAATGTCTTTACATACGTGTGTATAGGCCTATGATAAATGAGTTTGTGGGTTCCAAAAGGTGCCTTGGGTGGTACGGGACCAGGTAATTTTATACTCTTAGTATATTATGGTTTGAGAGTAGTGTCTACGTCTGATGTCAACTTATTCTGAAAAAAAAAAATTCATATTACAGCTTAAAGGAAATTTTAGCAGATTCTGAGCTAGGTTACCACTGGAATCGAATAGGTTCAACAAGTTTTATGTAACTTCCGTACCTTTTGGGAAATATTAAATGGAAGTCAAGAAGGTATCAAGGAAAAACAGAAACCAAATCAAGATATATATATATATATATATATATATATATATATATATATATATATATATATATATATATATATATATATATATATATATATATAGTAATATACATTTGTACTACGGGTTGAAATACCTGAAAACTGATTAGTAATTACGTTTAATTTTTCATGAAGTACAAGAATATTTTTTCACGCTGTTTATCTTGTGAGCGTTTTTTTACCCTTAATTGCGGTGTAAACCACTCGTTTCTGTATTTCCCCAACCCTGGCCGCCAGATGATCTTAGTGTCATAGAAATTTAGCTCCACGAAAATGAGGGTACCAAAATTTACCTAGGTCTCTTTGACTGTCCATCAGTGGGTAATATATTTTAATCATTTATAAGATTATATTAAAAATGTTGGTGTTACATTGTATCTGTGGACTTGGAAATGCGTCCAAAATCCCAAAAAGTATGTGCATTCAGGTATGAAGGCACTATTTGCAGATGAACAAGTTTTAAGAATATTATCGCAGGCTTTTGTCGGTAGTAATTTTAAGCATTAAGGTTTTTTTGTGTCTTCTTGCCGAATTTGATGTTTTTTTTTCGCTGGAGATATTTGGTTATTACGTCCTTTTATGTGTAACCACAATGGGGGACTGCAGTTTGAAAAAAGACCACCAAAGTCCTAGGCCTTAATTTCAGGATAGGCTGGAGGGTGGATATCGGGGCAGGAGCAGCGACCATTTAGGTACGACTTGGTTAAGTTAGGGTATAGGTTAGGTAAGGATACATTCTCATATTTTATTCAAGTTGTAGAGCAACACATAAGGTTAGGTTGGGGGCAGTAGGGAAGTCGGCAGTGTATGTAGAAAAAGCTTTTATCTACATATACTGGGACTGACAGAATGCAGAATCATGATCCATTATCTGGGCTAATTGAATTGTGATGGGTTACATTCAGTATTTTATTTCAGCTTTTCTAATTCGTTACTTTTACACTATTGCATTATAACATTACCATATACAACAGTTCTCATCATTATTGGCAAGTTCTGACTGGGTTTCAGTAAATTTGCAAAAAGATTCATTCTCAATGCATGTTATAAGATAGGTATAAGAAATTTTACTGCCCAGATGGAGATTAAAATATTCACGTTCCCTGCCAGCATAACGTTGTTTTATGATCTGCTGAGGGCCAATGAGATGACTACCAATAAACAGTGATGAGTTGATAAGGGTAGTGATTAGGCTAGGATGAGGTACCACATCCTGCTTCCCAGGTCCCTCAAGGAAATCTTGGAGCCTTCTTACGAGGGTTTGTTGGAGATCTTGCAGATAGTTCAAAGTAGACTTTGACATACAGTCAATACATTTTGAAATGAGGTCAATTACAGAATTTCCAGGTTCTACGGTTAAATGTGACTCATCAAGCATCACATAGATGTGTTTGATGCTTCTCTGTTGACACCATCAAGTGGCAGTTCCTTCTCAGTTTCACTCATACCTCGCCAATTATCACTTTAGTAGCGTCAGCTCCTATGTTCATGGCACTCTTTTTTGCTAATCTTTTTATCAAAGGACGCCATTCTTCTCGTCATAGTAACTGGATCATCAAACATTTCTTACCTAGCAGTAGTAACTGCTGTTTTTAAAACCCTTTCTTATATCTGTAGTAATATATCTAACCATTGTTGTCATTGGGATGTAGACCTGTAGTTCCTGACGTGATCAAGGCCTTTGTAAGGTTTGCTGGCATTTAGTTTAACATGGGTAAGAACTACTTGGACAGTTCACTACCAAACAAGGCTAGAAGACCAGAGTAAACAGGACCATTAATCTTGATGTGGAAGGTGGAAGGTTGCTGGCCTCAGGGAAACGATACAACAAGCATCCGGTAACTGAGCTATAAGGCAAAGCTCGTGCACAGTGATTGGCATATCTGTTATTGTGTGTGCTAACCATGAATATTTAAGTTAATTTGAACCGGTTTAATACTTTCATTCGTGTTAAACCGGTTCAAATTAACTTAAATATTCATGGTTAGCACATATTATGAGAAGGCTAGTGTATTAAACGATTGAATGCTTGACTATGATGGTGAGGGAGGGTCTATTCCAGCTCTAGTAAATGTATCTGAATTTGAGTGTGATCAGTAGGCTAATGGACACTCTTCACGGTCAGGTGGATAATGGTATTTTTTTCTGATAATCCGGTTGCAGAGTCGAATCCTGCCGGTGCTTAAGCTCTGTAGTCACAAGGATATCCAAACTGTATGAAGAAACCTAGACATTAAGAGGGCATTGTGGTTATTTCAGTGACAAGGTTATAACTGTTTAAGCCTGTATACTTGCATTGGCTGCAATACAAAAATACAATTAATTAGACTTTTCGTTTTCTTTGCTTTAAAAAAAACATTGTGATCAAAGTCCCATAAAAATCATGCCCAGATCCATCATGGTCAAACTGTGGACAGTATGACCCACAGATGATCAGGAATAGCTGAAACATCACATTGTTAAGCAATATTAGAATCTGTTGACACAACTATTTCAGACAATTTTCAAATTATAAAACTCTGCTAGCAGTGAAGTTTTACCCATTATTAATATATATTAATGGCTACTTGCCTTCAAGCAACCCAGAGGGTGCCTCGGTTGCTTTCAATCAAGACAGTAAGTAAAATGAATTTTTTTGTGTAAGAACCTGTGAAGAACATTAGTGTGAAATTTGCCAAGAATTTGTCCGACAAATTGCCGTTGACAAAGTAATTTATTGAAAAAAAGTACTTTATTTAAAAAAAATGCTTGACAAGCAATTTACGAAAAACATTTTTCCAAGAGTGCTCGCCCTTCCAAATGCGGTTGAATACAGCAGTGGTAAACGAGCATCGGTTCAAAGACTGAAAAAAATCGTTCCCGAATATCATTCATTTTTAACTGGTCGGATGGACGCAGCTTATGTTAACAAATAGCAGCAGATGTATTTAGTCTAGGATTAGTGGTTTCACAAATCCTAGACTAAATACATCTGCTGCCATTCGTTAACATAAGCTACATCATCCTAGACTAAATACATCTGCTGCCATTCGTTAACATAAGCTACATCCATCCGACCAGTTAAAAATGAATGATATTCGGGAACGATTTTTTTCAGTCTTTGAACCGATGCTAATTTACCGCTGCTGTATTCAACTGCATTTGGAAGGGCGGACACGCTTGGAAAAATGTTCTTCGTAAAATGCTTGTTAAGCATTTTTTTTTTTTATTGAACCTTTACGCGGTCACCACTTTTAGAGCCTTATTAGTATTCGGTTTTTTCCAATATCTATTTTCGTAAACATTATTTTTTTACTTTAGTATTTATTCTCACCAATATAAGCCTTCCAGAGTTGTAAGTTTTTTCGGGCATTGTTTTCTCTTGAGCTCTCTGTTATTAGCAATCTTTTGTCTTTAGCATGGTAAATTAAAATGTTTATAAGCTTCCGGTGCTAGTCCAACGTAGTTTGGAGGAAAGTAAACAACTGTACTGTGCATTATAACATATTCCGGAAATATTCTTCTGTGTATGAATCAAATCACTTACGTGAAGAAATTAAAAATGTGTTGCACAGAGGTTTATAAAACTTTCAGATTAAAATGGTATAGTTTTTCTTTTCAGATGTGTTTAACAGCCTGCATGTACAAAATCAACTGGCTAAAGGCGGCAGCAGAAAGACTCATGTGGAAAGCACAATTTGCATTTGGCTCATGGGAGGAAATTGTCAAATGACCAACCTGGATGAGACAGGATGAACTGAGGCAAGCTTTAATTAAACATTGCGGATGTATGGGTATGGAGCTGAAACGTCATATTTTGGGGGTAATTTTAGAATCTATCGACGAAAATATGTACTCAAATTAGGAAACTGTGCCAGCAGGGCAGCTTTACCCATTATTAATACTATAATGGCCACGTACCTTCAAGTGACCTTAAATGTCTTCCAGTTGTTTCCAATCAAGATACTAAATGATGTTTTAGTTTTTTTGCGCGGGAGCCCTTGAAGAATGATATTTGTGTAAAATTCGCCAAGAATGTGTTTCACAAATTACGGTTTGACAAAATGTTTATTGAAAGTTCAACACCTAAACTAAGTACATCTGCTGCCGTGGTCTTGATCGATGATCAAAATTTAGCATAAGCTACCATCTGGTTAAAAATGAACGATGTTCGGGAACGATCTTTTCATTCTTTGAACCAGTGCTAATTGCCAGTGCTATATTCTACTGCATTTGGAGGGGCAGGCACCTTAGGAAAAATATTTTTCGTCAAATCATCTGATAAACACTTATTCCACTTGAACCGTTACGCGGTAACCACTTCCAGAGTCTTGTTAGTCTACTCTTTTCTCCAAATTCTATTTCCTTGGAAAACTTTTTTGGACTGGAGTATTTTTCCACCTATATAAGCCTTCCAAAGTTTTAATTTTGTCTTGATCTGTGCTTTCATTTTAGCATTTTCATTATCATTCTTTTGTTCAAGAGGACCAGGTTAAGTTTCCTGCATAGTAATAGGAAAGTAAACAACTGCGCTGTGCGTTATAGCATGATATTCCCGAAACATTCTCTATGTGAATCAAATCACTTATAATATTTTGAATTTGGGGATTAGTGGCTTAGCGGTTTTTATACAACTTAAAGTTGAAAATGACCCAACTTTCCATTTCAGATGTGCATAACTGCCTGCACTTGGAAAATCCAGTGGCCAAAGGTGACAGGGGAAACACTTTCAAGTGGAAACCCCAATTTTTATTTGACTGATTGGAGGAAATTTTCAACTACTGGAACTTAGATGATAGAG
This sequence comes from Macrobrachium rosenbergii, assembly GCA_039081455.1. NCBI lineage: Eukaryota > Metazoa > Arthropoda > Malacostraca > Decapoda > Palaemonidae > Macrobrachium > Macrobrachium rosenbergii. Next base: position 29,552,480 of record JANJGK010000041.1, read on the forward strand.
GATGGACTGAAGCAAGCTTACATCAGACACTGCAAGTAGAAAAAAGGCTATGTGGTTCAAGAGATGACCCCCTTTAATTCCAATCTTTCCTTAGAAAGGTTTTGATATCTTATCTTAGGTTAAAAAAAAAAAAAGTATGCCGAAAATGATGGTTGAGGGCTTGAAGTCCTAAACCATTGCGTTTTATCAGATTTCTGCAATTTGTGCAATTTTTATGCATTTTTTGCGATTTTCCGTTTCTATTTTCCATTTATGCCATAATCATTATGTTGATACTAAAATTATATTTTAAATGAAAAAAGTGTGGGAAATTAAAATATTTCATTTAAAAAGTTATAAGGTGAATATTTTGCAAGCAATAGGTATTTCCTATGTGTCAGATAACTAAAAATGATATAAATATTAGTACTTTTTTCACTCAAAAGTGTTTCATATAACACTATTAATTACTCTATCAAAACAAAAACTTCACTACACAATTAGATAGTTATCAGTTAATTATCACTACACAACTGATAGCTATCTTTTCATTCATTTGATGGTCTTTGATCAAAACTTTCATGGTCTTCATTCATCTGATTCTGAATCATCAGAATCAGAGGAATCAGCATGAATGTCGGTGAATTCATTCTCAAATTCATCAGTTTGCCTCTCTTCAACATGCTTGCTAAGATCTGTGGGCTGCTGATCACCCGTAAACCACACTAGTTTATACACGCCTTCTTTCTCTTCCCGTCCTTGTTCAGTTGATCTTTATCTGAAGATGTAGTTTGTCCTCTTGATTTTCTGCGTAAGGCAGTCGTGGCATGGGGGTGACATTTGGCATCCAGCCCAGTAATGTTGGATAGTAGCGGTTCATTTTTCTTTGGCTTATAATACTACTAAAAAATTTCTTTTCTTGCTTCATTCACTGATGTGGCTTTTGGCATTCCATAAAGAGTACTAACAAACTGTTCTGTGTTTTTGCTGCTGCCAGGGTCTGGTGTTATTTTTTCTCCCAGCATGGAAAGACCTTTGAGGAAGTCATCATTTTCTCTTGCAATCTGCAGTGATCTTACTTTGGCCTTTCTAACAAAGCTGGATTCATAATCACCCTGTTAAAGCATGTAGGCCTGGCAGGGTTTTGCATACTTAATACCTAGATGGTTTGGTAGGTTATTAATGTCTATGTATCGCCTTGTCTTATCTGATGACCAGCCAGTTTCCATCCTTATTCTCAGGTCTACCTGTGAAATGAAGAACAACAACAGAATCAGTATATCAGTATCAGTTGCCCTCACCACAACATTACTACCACTTTCGATCTGGCAGAGATGGTAAACGATTCTTGTATCTGCTTCTGTGTGGCCACAGCAATACACGGGGACTGAACTATTCACTGTTCCTCCCTCGCTTCTAAACTATGCACCGTTCCTTCCATACTTCTTTAGCTCTGTGCTACATTTGCATGGGTTGCTATTACCTTCTTGCCTTGTATCACTTCAGCATATTTGTTATCTTTCCACTCTTGAATCAGAAATTTTATTAGGGCTTGGATTTCCGGCTGGTTTAAAGTCTTTAAGTCGAGTTTGTGCACTTCCAATGATAACAACTCTGTCACCCTCAATTTCACCCCTAGCTCCTGTTCAACGTCTTTGATGCTCCTTTTATATGTATCAAAAACTGCATGAACCTCACTGGCATCTGTCGTGCACACCATGATCAAAAGCTTCCTTGCCAGGCCACCATATGAATCTGGAATGCTTGAATGTAAAGCTTGGATAATTGCCATCTTGTCATACGTGTATATGATGACATCAATTTCATCTGGTACACCGTGTGACACCAAATCATTCAGATTATTGGCTAAGGCTGACCTGGCTGTCTTATTCATTGAGCCACCGATACCTGCTAGAGACAGTGGTAAAGGTGACAGAGGGTATTCAAAAACCCTTGCTAAATCAATTTCATGTGTGCAGGCTAGATATACAGTACAAGTCGACCTAGCAAATCAGTGGTTGTTTTCAGTACAGCTAGTTTGGCATCTTTTCCCCCCTAACTTTTCTTACAACTTCTGCACTTGCTAGATTCTTTACTCTCCTTCTCTTTATGGGTTTCTTGAATCTGTCAGGGTCTTCAATGCAGCCCTTAATAAACTTGTTTTCATGCCTCACCAGTTTGTATAAACTTCAAGAGATCCTCTTTAACGCCTTCCTGTCGACAGGATATACAAATTACCATCGTCCTGCAGGTCATCACTGAAGGGGTTAATGGTTTCATCTATGTTCGCTGATAAATTTGCGAGATCCTGATTATTTCTTTTAATCCGAAAATTTTCAGCTCGTGTAAAAGATCATCTTTGTTGCTCATGTTTGCCTTCTCCACTAAAGCCTGAACAATAACACCTCTTGCAGCTCTAGCTAAGGCCCATCATCTAGTTGCTGGGAGACTGTGTATGAAATCCTGCCTGTAGGTCGAGAGGCTGCATCTGCATTTACAGTGCATTCTACAGCCATATCCACGGGTAGTCTTGCAAAACTATTTGAAGACAATTGCACAGAAAAGTTTTCTTTAGAAAGCTGGTCTTTCAGACCAGGATGCTTTTCTTCAATGTTTAGCAATTTGACATAGCAAAGAGTTATATACTTGAATAATTTGGCTTTCCACCAACAAAAAAAGATGTCTGTCATTTTTCCAAGCACATAGGTGAAAAGGTCCACATCATTACTTCACATAGCTCTGCTAAACAGTAAGTAAATATCCACAAGTGCTATATACTGTGCCCAGTACTTGGCAGTAGATCCATGGATCCCTTCTAATGTTTCATCAAAGAATCTGAAATAATGAGACGACAGCTTCATAAACTCTGGCTTTGCCTCTAGCTTTGTGTAGTCACTTTCTGAGGGATTTTTTAAAAGGACTGTTATTGCAGTAATTATTCCTATATGCATATCTTGGCTTCCCTGTTGAGAATGGAAAAGTTCCTGGTGATTCATCCTAAGTGCAGTTGCTAAGAACATGTAGGCGTTAGCTTCGATTATAATGTCGTCCCAACAGAAAGCTTCTATGTGGCCACAGCAATACATGGGGACTGAACTATTCACCATTCCTCCCTCACTTCTGAACTATGAACCATTCCTTCCATACTTCTTTAACTTTGTGCTACTTTTGCATGGGTTGCTATTACCTCTTTGCCTTGTATCACTTCAGCATATTTGTCATCTTTCCACTCTTGAATCAGAGATTTTATTAGGACTGATTTGTAGACCTTGTATTTAAGGCTGGTTTAAAGTCTTTAAGTCGAGTTTGTGCACTTCCAATGATAACAACCCTGTCACCTTCAATTTCGCCTCGAGCTCCTGTTCAACATCTTTGATGCTCCTTTTATATGCATCAAAAACTGCATGAACCTCACTGGCATCAGTCTTGCACACCATGATCAAAAGCTTCCTCGCCAGGCCACCATATGAATCTGGAATGCTTAAATGTAAAGCTTGGATAATTGCCATCTTGTCATACGTGTATATGATGACATCAGTTTCATCTGGTACACCATGTGACACCAAATCATTCAGATGATTGGCTAAGGCTGACTTAGATGTCTTATTCATTGAGCCATTGCTACCTGCTGGAGACAGTGGTAAAGGTGTCAGAGGGTATTCAAAACCCTTGCTAAATCAATTTTCTGTGTGCAGGCTAGATACACAGTACAAGTTCACCTAGCAGTCAGTGGTTGTTTTCAGTACAGCTAGTTTGGCATCTTTTCCCCTAACTTTTCTTGTAACTTCTGCACTTGCTAGATTCTTCACTCTCCTTCTCTTTATGGGTTTCTTCAATCTGTCAGGGTCTTTGATGCAGCCCTCAATAAAGTTGTTTTCATGCCTCACCAGTCTGTATAAACTTCAAGAGATCCTCTTTAATGCCTTCCTGTCGACAGGACGTACAAATTACCATCGTCCTGCAGGTCATCACTGAAGGGGTTAATGGTTTCATCTATGTTCTCTGATAAATTTGCGAGGTCCTCATTATCTCTTTTAATCCGAAAATTTTCAGCTCGTGTGAAAGATTATCTTTGTTGCCCATGTTTGCCTTCTCCAATAAAGCTTGAACAATAACACCTCTTGCAGCTCTAGCTAAGGTCCATCATCTAGTTGCTGGGAGACTGTAAATGAACTCCTGCCCGTAAGTTGAGAGGTTGTATCTGCATTTACAGTGCATTCTACAGCCATATATCCACGGGTAGTCTTGCAAAACTATTTGAAGACAATTGCACAGAAAGGCTTTCTTTAGAAAGCTGGTCTTTCAGACCAGGATGCTTTTCTTCAATGTTTAGCCATTTGAAATAGTAAAGAGTTATATACTTTCCACCAGCAAAAAAAGATTTATGTCATTTTTCCAAGCACATAGGTGAAAAGGTCCACATCATTACTTTGCATAGCTCTGCTAAACAGTAAGTAGATATCCACAAGTGCTATATACTGTGCCCAGTACTTCGCAGTAGATCCACGGATCCCTTATAATGTTTCATCAAAGAATCTGAAATAATGAGACATCAACTTCATAAACTCTGGCTTTGCCTCTAGCTTTGTTTATTCACTTTCTGAGGGATTTTTTAAAAGGTCTGCTATTGCAGTAATTATTCCTATATGCATATCTTGGTTTCCCTGTTGAGAATGGAAAAGTTCCTGGTGCTTCATCCTAAGTGCAGTTGCTAGAAGAACATATAGGCTTTTTCCTCGATTATAGTGTCGTCCCAACAGAAAGCCAATGACTGACCCTTTGGCTAAGGTCCCACTCGCAGCAAGAGTGGAATCAGTCCCCCTTCCATCTAGATAGTGACCTAAGACTTCCAGATAGTGGTACATGATGTGAAAAGCACCAACCATAACAAATACATGACCGAACTCAAGCTTAAAACTGTCTTGCAATTAGAGAGCAGGCTTGGCAATGCCTAGGTCATACGTGTTAGGGATGTATCTCTCTCCACACTCATCTGTAACTTTAAGACTTTGGGTGGCAGTCTCTTTGACTACATTGGATCTTGTTGGAGGTAAGCCTATGTTCTGTATGTGTCCCACTGTTTGAGGTGGCAAGGGTCCAAGCAACATCTCTACATTTCTCAAAGCTGTATGACTGTGATTCGTCAGTTTCAGTCATGTTAAATTCAAAGCTAGCAACTTTAACTTTTTACGCACTGACTCCAGGTCAGATTCAAATACTCTTTTTTGTTTGCCAGATGCATTTTTTCGAAGGAATATTTGGTTCATTGTCGACATGAGATGATGATGTACAATTTTTTTGCATCAGTGCTGATGGTGATTGTTCTTGGGGGTCCTTGAGCTTTTTCAAACTTTGGTACATTCAGTAGCATATCCCCTGCGTATCGTGGTCAGAACCTTCTCCAGACAAGGTGTCAGTATTTTCATCATAATTGTCCCATGCTAGGCCAGTAGAAAGATTCTTCGCACGAACTAAACCATCTGGCAAGCACTTATCTTTTTTCATGATAGTTTGTGCTAATACTGTTTCATACACTTATTTAAAACCTATAAAACTTTCCTGGATCCTACCATTGACTTCAATCCCATTCCTAAAAGTATGTGCTTGGAGGGTTTCACTCTACCCTTGGTAATTTTGTGTATGTCATCACCTGTAGAACTTGATATGTTATATGTCCTCTCTCTCACTTATATCTGTCTTCTCTCTCACTTACACCAACATCATCATCTGCACCAGTATAGAGCACTTTGTAAAAGTGAAGCAGTTCTTTAGGCGTATCTACTTTGTTTTCTACTAGGTTATCAGCAGTTAGTTTTGAGGAAAATTGTCTCGTCTAGCTGCAATATCTTCTGCCTCAGGTACAAAGCAACATCTGTTATTTGTTTTTCCATGGCATCTTTTGCAATGGATAATAAGGTAGCCTTCTTTCTTACTTTTCATCTTTGCATAAAGTTTGTCTCTAAACTGAGACACGCTATTCCAGCAAATAATCAGGTTTTGAAGATGGATTTCTTATATGTGCTCTTCTTTGAAGTTCCAAGAATTTGTCATTCAACAGCACAAGAGGGAAAGACTTCTTCTGTATGAATATTTCAGACCCAATAAATCTCTGCAATTCTTCATAAGTTTTTTGTCTTTTTTCAATGAGACCTTCTTGCACCCTACCATCACTAACTTTACTGAGACTTTTCATCTTCAAAACATATCTTGTTTTGCCAGGAATCGTGATAATGCACTTCCTTTACTAGGAAATAAATGTGACCATATTCATTTCTAAGTGTAGGACTTGGATTCCATTGGAAAGCTTTTTGATGGTCTGTTCAGCCATTTTTGTTTGACAGGTACTGACATTTTCATTTAAACCCCCTCTTTTCTTAGCACTATATACACGGGACTAGTGACAGAAAATGCATTCATGCCCCAAAACACCATTCAGTTTTGTTTTTGATGATCTAGTGTTAGTACTACAAACATCAGTTACAGTCTGTTTTGTATAATCAGGTCTAGTTTTAGAACTACAAATATCAGTGTTAGATATAGGTTTCGTTTGGTTTGTAATATCTACTTTTCTCCTGACAGCAGGAAAAACTTTGCGACAACTGGGATGATAGTTATATAAATGAAACTTATCATCACTAATGGACAAGCCCTTGGTGCACACTCTTGCATACTTTGAAGGCCTTGTTCCCTGTGCCATGTGTTCTGCTGATCTTCTTGCCGTGGCCCATGTTTGTACTGTAAAAGGACGTGTGGTTTCTCCTGCTACTGACCCAGGTTCAGTGTGAAGAATACATTCTAAGACTGCTTGATTATCCGGAAAAACATATGCAGTAAATTGATGTAAACTGAGTTGGGTTAAAGTAAAGGCCACATATACAAGAGTATCAACATAATGATTATAGAATAAATGGAAAATAGAAAACGGAAAATCACAAAAAATGCATGAAAAATTACAAAAATTGCAGAAATCTGATAAAACGCAATGGTTTAGGCCTTAAAGCCCTCAACCATCGTTTTCATCATACTTTTTTTACTTGGCATAAGATGTCAAAACCTTTCCAATGAAAGAGTGGCATCAAAGGGGCTCATCTCTTAGACCAGTAGGGCTTAGCGTTCATCAGTTGAAAGTTAAGTTTATATTTTCACCGTCAAAGTTATCTTGGAAATGTCAGTACCAGTTAGGTTGCAAAGCAGGTAAGTTCTCATTCAAACGTAGCTCATTTAACTTATTGCGGAAAGTAATTCTGAATATAACATATCCATAACAGTCTCTCATTGTTTTTATCATTGCATTTCATTGTTACTAGTTCAAAAATGCTCTGAAAGGTAATATTGTCCTCTGGTCCCTGCAAAATAAGATGAGAAACTAGGTTAATTTATTGCATTTTGTGGTAGATAAGCTATTTGGTACATGTATATGAATTTAAATTTAGGTTTCTAAGACATTTTAACACATATTTCAAAACAGGGATGTTTATTTGAACGAGTTCAGTTATTTTACTTGAATTCAGTTTAAAAAAAACAAACGTTGACATAATGTTACAGAGAAACACTTTGTGAGCCTTTGATTGACCTATTTTTAAGCCAGAAATGATGTTTAATAGGTAATTTTCAGTTCTAGATAAGTTAGATTTTCAGAAATACGTAGCTTGTCAATTGAAGCATATATCCCCTGGGAATTAATATTAAATGGAATTTATGAATGTGATATTATTTTAGTAAACAAATTTTGTAGTTACTGAAATTTAAAGTTTATCGAATTTTTTTATTTGATAGGTGCTGATTTGGGTTCATTTGTATACCGAAAAGTACTGATCTCGCATAAATTATGAAGAATAATTCTCTCATTCTTCTTTCAGGATACAGTTGGTCGATTGCTTAAATGGAATGAATAAATAACCAAAAAATTTAGTGGTTTTGTACATTAAGGATTCTGTTAACTTCAAGAAAATCTTCAAGAAAACCGAGAAGAGATCTGTGGGTTCAAGAACAAGAATCAACAGTATATCAGGATCTGGAGTGCAGGGGCTAATCCTAATTTAGAAAGTTCTTGTTTAGGAGTTTTTTCAGTGAGGCTCTAAGTACCTTGATATTGTCTAATTAAGTAACATTACAAAGACCATCTTGCTGTTAATTAATTTTGCATAAGAAATTTTTAAGAAAGAATTAAGTCTAAATTTACTAGATCTCTATGATTCACAATTTGATATGACTTTCAATTGTCACTTCTAACAAATATGTATTTAGAGCCTCATCTATAACTATGATGATATCGTTTCAACTTAATGGATTTTATTTTAAGTAAATTTAAGGCTTCAGCGCTTGTAAATTATTTAAGTTTAAATTATCTGAATTCTAACGTGATCATAATGAGATTATCAGTCTGAAAACTAACTAAAATTTTGGATACCAGATAGAAGACAGTCTATGTTCAGTGAATATCAGAAGTTGCTGGCAAGCAAACTCTGCTGTGTCTCTGGGGCAAAATTTGTTGAAATATCTCTATGAACTTACATTTAGATCGTTAAATAATGACATTGTATTTTAGAATGATACCTTGCCTTGATTTTATTTTTCTACATCGTCATGACTGAAACTACTGAAAATCGGTGACACGGTTGAGCTGGCTATTAGTGCTAGTCTGAGCTTCAAACTGTCAGTCAGTTGAGGTACCTGAGTTTCTTTTTCATGAGGTTCAATACCACACAAGATTCCAGAAGGTTTATTATGGCTGTTATCAAATTTTGGAATGATCCGCCTGAGCCTTTGATGGAATTGGTGGAATTGCAGTTCAAACTTAGTGCAAATGGTTTTTAGTTGAGCAGCCTCACATGTGTTTTGTCCCATAGTTTATTTGATTCAGCTTATTTTTCATTGTTAGTTCTTATGACATATTCTTCATTTCTGTCGTTCTTTTCTCTATGCTGGGCTGTTTATCCTATTGGGGTCCTTGGCCTTGTACAGCATTCCGCTTTTGCCATTACGAGTTGCTTCTTGGACAGTAATAATAATAACAACAGTTTTTCCTAAAATATATTTTCTTTCTCCTTAGTTCTGCGAAGGGCTCTTCCTGATACTACTTATGGATATCAGTCCGTGAATAACGGGTTGTAGGCCTAAAGTTGCTTATTTTTAATTTGATATCGTGATACTGGGTTTTTCATTATGCGTTCCCTTCAAGGCTTACTATTTCATTGATTCTTTTGCCTTCAGGGTGTTTGCATGTTATGAGCTTTAGACTTTTGATGAATACATTAGTCATGAGTTTCGTGCTTAGCAATTATATTTGGCAGAATTGCCGAGTTTTGGCAGCAATACTAGTACTTGGTCTCACTTTTGCTGTGCCTAGTATCAAGCCTGCTGAGGATGACTTAATATAATTTGGAGTCTTTCAGATAATGAACTTTCAGTTTATGGACTTAAGGCACCCCTGGGTTTGCAGAAATTTTAAGGCACTCCGTGTATCTTAGATTTTGTCAGGGCACTCCTTGGTTTTTAGTGTTTTTCTGGGCACCCGTTTGTTTGCAGAGTTTTCTAGATACGTTATGGTTTATGAAGTTTTTTACGGTGTTTCTTGGTCTAATGGAGTTTTTCAATCCGTTTCCGATTTAACGGAGTTACCTAGTCTTTAAAATAATAATTTAAAAATATTTGCCTGTTGGAGCAAATTAAATTTTTATATTATTATCGTTCCTTAGATAGCCGTTAGGCCTTGGTAAATGAATCTTACAGTAATTCAAGGCTGCCTGTGTTTTCGTTACATGCTAATAGTAGTTTGATTTTTAGAATCAACATTACAAAAGGTCAGAGAAATATGTAAACTGCAGTAATGTGTAACAGTGATATAAAAACTGGTCATAAGATGAATTAACGTTCAAGACTGCCTGTGTTTTTGTTACGTGCTAATAATGTAGTAGTTTGATTTTTAGAATCAACATTACGAAAGATCAGAGAAATATGTGAACTGCAGTAATGCGTAACAGTGATATGAAAATTGGTCATAAGGTGAATTTAACGTTTAGTACTAGAAGATTTGTATTATATTTAAATGAGAGTGAGATTTATACTAGTTTGTTTAGTTGTACATATTAAGTTTTTGTGGCATTTAAAAGGGAAGTTCTGTAATAACAGAATTCTAAGTATTTAGTTCTCATGTAGCCTCTGAAGTTTTTCTTTCTCACTTTGGAAATGCTGCTTTCACTTTTATACTGTAAGTTTTTTTAGGATAATCAATTTTTAAAATAATCCCCTATAATTTTTTCAGTTTTAGAAGTATACAATAATTTTTAAAGGATAATTGACTGGCACAATCGCCATTTGTATTAATGTTTTAAAGGCTAGTTTAAAGATAAAAACTTGGTAAATTGTTTCCACTTATATTTTTATTCTGATAAATTGTCATAAGGTTCTATAATCCTCATTTGAACCACAGATTCCCAAAAGGTCGAATTTCTCCCCCATTCTAATTCTTTTAAGATTTTGTGTGACTTCGACAAAACACTTAAAATACTGTATTCTCTCTCTCTCTCTCTCTCTCTCTCTCTCTCTCTCTCTCTCTCTCTCTCTCTCTCTCTCTCTCTCTCTCTCTCTCTTTCTCTCTCTCTCTCTCTCTCTCCATGTTTCGTGGCCCTGAAGGAAAATTTTACTAAAAGTAAATGGAGTGAAGAAAGTTGTGAACGGAATTCGATTGAGATGGTGTAGAATATTGATTAATGAAAGGAAACTTAAGTTATAGTATATGGGTTAGCGAAAGGTAAGATTATGAATTACTGATTGACAGGACAGGTTATGGAACATAGATGAAAGATAGTGTGGGTGGATTGTGGGGCAAAGGTTAAATGAAAGTGTAATAACAATGAAATCTAGGTCAATGAAAGTATAGAGTATGATATTTGGTGAATGGAAGTGAGTTTTTAATTGTATGAGATCGCGTTTATAGGTTATGGTTATAGGTGAATGTTAATACTACTGTATTTCTTGGATTTTATATTTTGGCGGGAGGGTTGAAGCCCAGTTAGTGCCATTACGAGCGGTGCCAAACTTGTCATTCTGGTCGAAAAGTTATATGAAATAAGAAGCCATTTAATGACTAGATTCAATAAAATGACTCCGAGAGTAAAACTTTCTATTAACATACAAGGTTGCTTTTATTATCTTAAATCAGTCATCAATCGTAATAAGGAGAAACTTGGCATTTCCGTTGCCATATCTCCTTCCTTTATTGTAAAAACTCAGATGGTGTATTGAGTTCTCTAAAATTAGACAAAAAAAAATTGTAAAGCACACTAAATTGGACAAAAAACTGCTTGTTAGCTTGTCATGTAGTTTGAAAGACTCAAACATCATTACAAAAGACTAAAGATACCTTAGAGTTTTATATTACTTATTCAAAATTGTCTAAGAGCAACAATCACGGCGAAATAGACTGTCTAGTTAATGTTTAGGCATAACGTAAACGAAATAACAATGTAGGTTTAGCAACTTTTTGGCAGATGTTACAAGTGTTTGTTGAACGTTTGTTGCAAAGCTAGAACTGGAAATTCGTGCGTGGGAAATTTTGGATGAGGAAATCAAGAATCTTAATAGACTACCCTTGCAAGTAGGTGGTCGCTGCAGAATTTATGCAATAAGGGTTATACTCAGGCGAAAATTTGAATTTGTGATGACAAAGAACATCTAATGTAAAGCATATAGCAGCTTAAGGAACGGGAAGAGACAGGAATGTTGGAATAACAATGTGAAAAGATCCAGTTTGTGGTTCTGTGATTGTATGTTTTCCCAGGGGAAGTTCCTGTCCTTTAAAAATATCTTCAGCAATTTCTCTCTCTCTCTCTCTCTCTCTCTCTCTCTCTCTCTCTCTCTCTCTCTCTCTCTCTCTCTCTCTCTCTCTTAAACTCATTCGCTACTCATGGGGCTACATGAGCAAACCTTACCGGATAAAAAGTAGTTTGTTAAAGGTAATGACGGATTTTTCCCAAGTTCGCATTTAGATTTAAATCTACAGAACTTCTCTTTTTTCCCCCTCTGATGCTCACCTTCAATTGCAGATCTCCCATTCCTCTTCCTTGATCCTGCCCTCTCCCAAACTCAAGATGTTGGAAAGACAAAAAAAAACTCTGTCAACGTTCATATGGCTGACGAGTCTCCCTCTGCCCACCCCCCCCCCCCCTCCCCTCCCCTCCCTCCTCTCTAGCATCAGCACTTGCCGTTCTGTTCCTCGCCACAAAACAGTCAGGGAGTCCACGAACTATATCTTGCTTGCAACTAGATGAACCACTTGCTTATTTAGGCTGTTCGTGAATTTCCCACATACAGAACTAGCTCATTCTTTTGTCTGACGCAAGAAGAGCAGTATAGGCTACAAAATGTGTAAGCATGGATATATTGTGCTTGTCAAATGTTGATGTACTCTCCTGGTAACGTGGTCCACTTGTTTTTCCAGCTATCTTGTAAGCGAAGGCTTTTATCCTGACTACTGAAGTCCTGAACAGTAATATTGTCTTATAATGCCTTGTTTAAGTTGTTTAAAAACGCAGCTTTCAAGTTCAATATAGTTCATGAGAAGTTTTCAGAAATTAACATGAATAATTAAGTGTAGTTAAAATATATTTCAACAACTAGGCATCTTGAATTGTAGGAGTTTGTAATGTCATATGTAAAGGTTTTGGTGTGATCATTTGTCTTTGGTGAATATGTGGGCACTACAGTTTTCACTGACAAGAAATTGTTATCAGATATGTCATGAAGAGTGTCATGTAAGTAGTGGACATTTTACCTAATGTAAAAAAAAATTGTGGTAAAAAATACCATCGAGATACCGTATGAAACTTTTGAAGTTGACGTGAAATCTGTGATAAGTCATTGTTGACGTTAGTGAAAATTTAAAGTTTAATGAAAATTAATGTGAATTGTGAACGAAAATTATTTCAAGGACTTTGATGGGAAGGTCATTCTGAAGTCTTGCGTTTGAGTACCTTCTGTTATGCTTGGATACCTGAGCTCTCTGAAAAGGGGTCCGGCTGGGCTCGTAAATGTCCATTTTATCTCTGATTTCTACCATTTGTGTCCTTGACATAAAGAAGGGCTAAAGAACTGCTGTAGTCATCTTTAGACGAACTGTGCAATAAGTTTTCGAATATCTCGTTGATATGAAAGATGTCCGAGTGTTTGTGTGTATGTGTATGGTATGTACTGTATGTTTTTTTTAAGGTGAGACTGCCTTGGTTTGTTGTTTAATATTTTTCGTTGATTAGGACATTGAAGTTCCCTTTAGCTAGTTTTCTGCTCTCTATAGCTTGTCTTTGTGGAAGATATTATGGCTTTTGGTAAACTTTTTTTTGTGAACGTATTCAATGTAAAAGTATGATACACTGATGTGCGGTAATAGGCCTATACCTCTGTTTAGAACTTTGCTACTTCACTGGGGAAAATCGATTGTGTTGTAAACGCAAATTGTTGAGGTATTGTATATCCTATAATGCTGTAAGGCTTTCAGTGAATGTAAAATCACTATTTAGGAATTCATTAATGTTCGACAGAAATAAATCATCATGCCAACTAGCTCTTTCATATCTTGAACAGGAATAGGACAGAAGTAAACAGTGGAAATAAATGTGCTAGAATCACACAGTATTATGTTTATATATATTTTGTGCATCAGTTTATTCAACCACATAGCTAGTACATTTACTCGGACTTCTGATAGTCAATGTGTGGCGAGAATTCATGAAAATTTTCAAATATACAAATTTTGCAAATAAACTATTTTGCCTGGAGAAAAGCCCTAACACTTTGAGAACTGGCTTACCCGTCATAATCCAGGCAGTATTATTGAACAGTCCACGCATTTTGTGCGTATCTATATATTATCTTGCACGAAATTTAGAGCAAATGATGTAAGTAAGTGGTATTAGTAATATCCATTTCTTGTACTTGAAACTAGCATGTACAATATAATTTGATATTTCATGAGAAACAGCAGTTATCAGAGTAATTGTGATGACGTGTTAAATGTTAATAACAAGCTTAACGTATCACTGTGTGATGAATATTTTTATGAAAACTTTGACTATTACCAAAGTTGAATCGAATACCATCAACGAAATATGGCTGGCATGTGAAATACACAGATGTTTAGGTCGAAACTGGATGGAAACTGAAAGCTGCCAGTAAGGCTTAATGAAACCATTTCTAAATGCATTGCTCAGTCATCTCGGGTTTCTGTTACTAGTCGACCTACAGGAGCTATACTGAGGTCTTGACAGTGATTTGGCTATTAGGTGGAGGTAGCGAAAAAAATGTAATAGAACTGACGTAGTCCTGTGAATAAATTCGTAGAACGAAAGTGGCAAATGGAGTCTGTTATATAACTAAGTGAACGAACCAGGGCAACATCTCTTTTAGGCGAATTCCTTATAAAAAAAGATATCTCGCTCTCTACCTCACTTTTCAATAACCATGTCAGTACTAGACTAGCTCATGATTCCTCAGGAATTCAATCTTGGCTGCTTTCATTAGTAGTGCGAAAGTTTTCTTAGTTACTGGTTCCCTGATGTTATTAGTGATGTCTGATGTACTTCTTCAAATGATTATTCCTTGCACATCAATACAGTGTGTTCATGAAGGCCAGGTCACATGTGAAGATCTGAAGAGTCCAGTCGTTAATTATATGGAATGTGTGCGGTTTGTGCTTTCCAAGGGTCGTGAGTTCCACCACAGCAAGTTGTGACCCCATAGCTAGATCGGTTTAATGTTTCATTTACAGATGGTCTGTTGCTTCATGCGAAGTTAAGTCGTTCTGCCTTTACTTGACAGAGATTTCAGAATCATTAAATCGTATTATTTCTTCTTTTTTTTAACCCAGGGTTAATTGAATTTGGGTAGCATCTTTCGTCTAGTTACACAGTGGTTCTCAAACTGGGGGTAACTACCCACATGGGAGTATTGAAGCCGTTTCTGGGGGTTAAGGAGGCACTTTCTAAAAGTAATAGTTCTTTGGAGTAAAATTCAATAAATTTATAAATAATAATAAATAAATGAATAAATAAATTAACAAGTAATACACAAGTATTGTTTATACAGACCCTCGCATTGATATTTTAGTAAAGGACCAACAATACCATGTTTCCCATTAATAATGCAGCAGCAATGTCTTTATTTTCTATTAATTACCAAAGAAATAATGTTTTAATTCCAATTTGTAATAAAAGGAGCAATGCTTTAATTTTAAATTTTTATCAAAGGGATAATGTCTAGAATCTAAATTCTTTGTTTCTAAAGACTTGAGTAAAAGTAAAATTAAAGACTAGAAATTAAGCATTCCAATATTTTTCTTTCCTTTACACTGTAACTTCACATAACTGAAGAGGAATGGGGCAGGGGTAAGGGTTATCTATCACACCACTGCCCCCGGGGGTAACTATACCAAAAAATTTGAGAACCACTGCTCTAGTAGATACAAATTAGGATGAATTTTGCTAATTGCTTAATTCTGAGGGGAATTTTATTTCATAAACTGGGAAAATGGAAAAGTCAACTGTCTATATATAAATGCAATAGTCTGGGAGCCTCAGGCTTATGCATCTGTAAAATAACCTTTCATTCAGATAAAATTGTCAACTTTATGATTAAATTCTTTATAAATACTTCACATGTATCTATATATTCTAAACTTCTCAGAGGTTAGATTCTTAAACGTATTCTCAGTGGTTAGATTCCTAACGTTTGTAATGATTTTTTTTTTAACTGAGAAGCAAATTATGAACTTCAATTAGTTAACCTTTCAGACGCGTCAGTATGTCCAACTGGGAGATTTAAGCTCTGAAAATGCATTTTAACCTCCGCCCCCCGCTTTTTCTCATTAAAACGTAAATTCTTTGGTCCTTCCG
Organism: Macrobrachium rosenbergii; assembly: GCA_039081455.1. NCBI lineage: Eukaryota > Metazoa > Arthropoda > Malacostraca > Decapoda > Palaemonidae > Macrobrachium > Macrobrachium rosenbergii. The sequence goes on from JANJGK010000041.1 coordinate 29,568,346, forward strand.
TAAGAAAGCTTAGCGTATAAATTGTGTGGTTTGCGGTAATGTTTATAAGAACCATTCATTTGTCTTAATATCAAGGCTAACTAAATGATAAATGGTTTGAATTTATTTCTAAATCTTCCCCTTCTTGAAATGACGAGAGAGTTCATGGAGGAAGATTTAACTTGCTAAGAAATCATAACTGCTTGTCCTATTTTCCATACTTTACGAAGAATCTTTTCAGTTTATAAAATAGTGAATGTTTCAGAACCTTTTCTTTCTGTTAATTGATCTAGGCTGAAAACAGCTGTCATTGTAACCACTGAGAATACAATGTCGAATATTCATTGGATTGAAGAATTTATTGTTCTCCTGCTGATAACTTTTTTTAACCAAATTTCCGATTACCCTTATTCTTCCTTTACGTGGAGCGATAAATTTTGAAAATTAGTACTTTGTTACAGGCAATTCAGAGTAAAATGATTTCAAAAGCTGTACCGTAAATTGTTTTAATCTTTCCAGCTTTTGCGTCGATTTTCAGCAAAGAATAACTTCGAATCTTTCTCTCTCAGTCATCAGAAGAAACCGTTGAAATAAAATTAAACTAGACTTTCGTATACTCAGATTGCTTTGTCACACACCCAGCAGTTACAGCAGTGTGAAATGGGTAAAAATGAAGCGTTTCGGCGGGTGATGATATTCAGCTGATATAGCTGTTGGTGCTGCTTGGTCAGTAGTTGTTGCCACTAGGAATGATAAGACCTGTTTTGCCCAAACTGTTTTTTGAGTTGTGTTCATTTACTTGCAGTATAGGGAGCCATTTCCCTTAGGCTTAAATTTCTTATCTGGTATATATATATATACAGTATATATATATATATATATATATATATATATATATATATATATATATATATATATATATATTTCAGAAAATATGGCTGCTACAAGTTTTAAAGGACACATATATGCATTTCATAGCTTCAATGCTTTAAGATGTGATGAAAGAATTTATGGAGTCAGATGGAAGTAGGTCGAGAGACTCGAGGTAAAATCTTTGTGTTCAACAAATAGTTTGATTCCTCAGCAATATTGACAGTCAGGTGATCTTCCGAAGTGTTATGTATATTCGTGAGTACGTGCGTTAATTTGATCTAGATTACGCCAAAATCTGCCCTAAAAGTGAGTTTGATCGTGCATTAACGTGATAGAACTGCAGTTGTCTAGACGTAGCTTTGGAGAGGATCCAGGCTTTAAATCAGCAGATAAGGTAGACTTTGAAATCTCTGTTTTTATGGGAGGAAATTGAACTTGTGATTTTTTACCATGATTTTCTAATCATTATGAACTTTTGAACTGGTGTGGGAGATTTAATATGAATATTCATACCTCTTTTATATTATTGTTTTGTCATGTTACGTTTGCCATATCTTGGCTATGCATTTTACACTTTCCATTATTGTGTTTTGCATTTCATGTATTTTTGGGAGTTTTCTATCATGTTTGATTCTTGCGACAGATGCCTGTGGACAGATGTCGGTGGACAGTGTGGACTGGTTCGAATAACATGTGGTAGACTGGTTTTGACATGACTAGTTATTGATTTGGGGAGTATGTGTGAGTTTGGATATTTTCAGGCTATTAGCCATAGTGAGACTTCTTTAATCAGAAGTGTTTTGCAGTTCAGAGTTTAGTTATCTAACTCGATATTTCATTTATTATGCATTTTAATCTTTGCTTTGTTTTATTCATTTCTTGTTGGGTTATTTGAATAATAAACCTATTTTTGTAGAAACTATTGCGTTTCTTTAAATGGTCCATTTAATTGATTTGGTGAGAATGAGTGAGATTCGGGTGGGTGAACTTCGGAAAACGATGAGAGAGAGAGAGAGAGGCGATACACAGAGAGAGAGAGAGAGAGAGGTGATACACGGTGAGAGAGAGAGAGAGAAAGAGGAGAAAAATAGATGTAAGTGTTGCCGTGAGCGAACGTTCATACGCCTCCGTTCCATGAATAAAGATCGTTGGAGCACGTTACGTACACTTTCAAAAGAGTGTTAATTCTGTCCTCGTTACAGAATTAATGGTGGCAGCGGTGGGATGAATGAAATGGTTGGCAGCGGGTGTCTTTTGATTTTAAATGGTGGCAGCATGATTTTAATGTCTTTAATGATGGCGAAAGAGGGAGATTACTAATAGACTAATTGGTAACGTTGATGCCCAAGGCATAGGCGACTTCACCTAAGAGCTAAGGCGACGGGTCAGTGTTGAATGACTGAGTAGGTCGTGATTACGTGTGTAATACGGGGAACCTTTCTTCTTTTTTCCGTTTCTATTCGAGTACTGGGAGTGGGGAGTTGTGAAATAGATCTGGATGATCTCTAGAGCAATTTTGGGGTTAACAAAATACCCAAATAAGTGTGAATAGTGGCGATTGTGAGTTAATTACGCAAAGTGATTATTCAACAATAATCGCGCGCTGGGTGTCCTTTTTTGCTGAGCCGTCGAATGGGTGACGTCACAGGTTAGCAAGTTGAGAGATAGGTACTTCGTTTTCTGTTTCAAAATTGGTAAGTACCCCATTCTCGTAAGTTGCGCAGAACGCCGTTTTCTATTCTTCTTTTAGAGGGGGTAACTTGTGCCTTTCTCTAGTGTTCTTTTTGGTTTCTCTTTTTATGTTGTTACGCTCAGGGCGTGTGATTACTCACAAAATGCCGGACGATGCAGCAAGCACATCCCAATCAATTGTGGTGCATAAAGTGACGAACATTTGTGGGGGAATTACAAATTTTAAAGGGTTAGTTGATGGAAAGCCAACCCAAAATATAGAAACTTTCATTGAGTCAGTGAACAATTATCTGAATTCCAAGAAAATTACGAATGGCGCTGAAGCTTTAACAGAGGCTAAATCATTTCTGGATTTAGATAAAGGAGATATTGGGAAACGAGCACGCAGTTTCGGGTTCAGAAGGTGCAAAACTTGGAATGAACTGCAGAAATTTCTACGAGCTACTTATGGCGGAGTTCAACGTGAATGCGCAGTTCAGAATTTGCGAGAGTTTCTCAAAATAAAGAAAGGCAATGATTCACTAGTCACATACAGTGCGAATTTATTTGATGCAGTAGTTGAGTTAAAGAAATCTATAACAGGTTCTCCATGGGTAACTGGAAATAATATCTCCTTAGATAATTTTGAAAGATTGTTACACTTTGCTTGCCTTTTAACGTCGGTCCCAGATGTAATTGTAGATAGTTTTGATAAGAGAATTGATCAGGATACAGACGAATCCTTTTTGTTTGCACAGATTAACAAAAATCTAGCAAAATGCCCGACACTGGACAGTAGTTTTGTACAGGGAGGTGCAAAGATGTCAGCTGCGGTTTCCAAACCACAGAATAATGATAGTCGCTCGCATTCGGGAAATGATGCAACAGCGAAGACATGTGCACGAGTAGAATCGAAGAAAATTCCAGAGAGATCAGTCACAACGGTACGTTGTTTTAATTGTGATAAAATAGGCCATAGTAAGTCAAATTGCAGAGTGAGATATTGTTCAGTTTGCAAATCTTCAGATCATGGATGGAGATTTTGCCCAGCCACAAAGAGTAGAGATTATTCAGGGAAGTCACGGGGAGGTTTTTCTAGATATGACAGGAGAATTCCACATGATGCAAGTTCTAGATACACAAAGGAACAGCAGAATTTTCACAAGATAAGTTCGAAAACGGACACAGGATAATGACTAATCAGGTCGTAGAGTCACTAGAACCTAGGCCGATTGTACGTGGATTCTCTAATGGCAATGAAATTCATATTTTCATTGATTCTGGTAGCTCAGTTAACTTAGTAAATGCTGACCTTTTTCACTCGAGGTTTCCAGAGTGCAAATTAGTCCCTTCTAGTGAGACAGTGTGTGATGTACAAGCGAGGAAACTGAATATTTTAGGTTCGTCATTTCTTACGCTTTGTATCGGTGGAAAGACAATAGTAGAATCATTTTTGGTCATAGAAGGATTAGCCTTAGGTGAAATGGTTTTGCTAGGACACCCTTCTTGTATGCGACATAACATCAACATTCTTACGGGAGTTCAGGGGATTACAATAGGTGAGTCGGGTTGTTTTGTTCCATATATACACAGGAAAGAAACTTGTGAGAAACCTAAGACACAGTCGGAGACATGTGTAACACATTCATTAGAGAGTGAAGATATTCCGCAGAGATCTTTAAAAGGATTTTTGTTGGAAGATGTTGAATTGCAACCGCGAGTTCCTACATTAGTTAAAGTGTCGCTGAAAGAGAAGAATTTTCCTTCTCAAGTGTGCGTTGTTGAGGGAACCGAGAAATTCAAAGACGTTGTGAGTACGGTGTCAGTGAATGAAATTTCAGTCGCAGGCGTGACTTCAGTAGAATTAGTTAGCTATCAAGACTCAGTGAAAAAATATCACAAGGGTACTTATGTAATTGATTTTGAAGAGTTTAATGAAGAGCATAAATTAGTGAGTTTTTGTGGAGACGGGAATATGTTTCCTAACGAGGAGCAACAGTTCCGAAGTCAGGTTCTACATGAACACTTGGCTAAAGTTGATTATCCTGAATATTCAGATAAAGTAGAGAAAGTGTTGAAAGAATATCTAGATATCATTGCTTTGAAGGGAGATAAATTAGGAGTTACAGATGTTTTAGAACATTCAATCCGCCTAGAAAAGGGTACAAATCCCATATATATTCCAGCATATCGAATTCCTTTTAAGATCAGGGAAGAAGTAGAAAAAGAAGTTCAGAAGTGGGAGTCGGAAGGCATTATCAGACCATCCAATTCTCCGTTTAATTTTCCTTTGCTTGCAGTTCCTAAGAAAGACGGTAGTATCAGAGTTTGTGTAGATTTTCGTAAATTGAATGAAAAAACATGCCCAGATAGATATCCGGTAGCTTGTTTGCCTGATTTGTTTGTTGAGATCGGTGGCAAGAATATATATTCATCTATAGATCTTATGCAAGGGTTTTTACAGGTTCCCCTTTGTGAGAGTAGCCGTAAATATACAGCATTTTCGGTACCAAAGGGACATTACGAGTTTAATAGGATGCCTTTTGGATTACAAGGGTCCCCAATAACATTTACTAGACTGGTTAACACAGTACTTCATGGCTTGTTAGGAAAGTCGGTGTTTGTGTACATGGATGACATTCTCATATGCACAGATACAATTGAAGAACATCTAAAGGTGTTAAAAGAAGTCCTTAAGCGATTACGGTTCGCTGGGTTAAAGGTCAAATTGGCCAAATGTGAGTTTCTGAAGAGAAAAATTGTCTATTTAGGACATGTTATCTCTAAAGAGGGAGTTAGAGTGAATGATGAGAAAGTTAAAGCCATTGTGAATTTTCCAGTTCCCAAAACCAGGAAACAGATTCGTTCGTTCCTAGGTATGTCGGGTTTCTTTCGCCGTTTTGTGCGGAATTTTTCTACAATAGCGTCGCCATTGACAGATTTGTTACGAGAAGACGTTAAGTTTGTTTGGGGTGATAGTCAACAATTAGCTTTTGAGAAGCTTAAGAACGCTTTGGTGAACCCACCAGTTTTGAAGTTTCCAGATTTTAGTCAACCGTTCACCTTAGTGACTGACGCGAGTCAGGAAGGTATAGGTGCGTGTTTGATGCAGAAATTTGAGGGGAAATTACACCCAATTGCTTTTTATAGCAGAAAGTTCAAAACGCGTGGTAGTAACGAAAGGCTGATGTCAGTTGTGGACAAGGAGGCTTTCGCAGTCGTCTCTAGCCTTGTTCATTTTAAGATGTTGTTGTTGGGAAATAAAGTTGAGATTTTTACAGATCATCAACCGTTGTTAGAGCTTTTTAATAAGCCAAATTTGTCGCCCAAGAGAGCACGTTGGTTCCTAACATTGAGAGATTTTGATGCAAACCTCAAATACATTGAAGGTAAGCATAATGTAGTTGCAGATGCATTGAGCAGATATTTTCCGGTCGAGGATGAGGAAATACACACCGAATCCTGTGTGGGTGAAGAGAGAAATTATTTGGTGTCTAATGTCTCTGATATTAGTAGTTCTGAGAGATCGCATGTAGAGGACATACACGTTCCTACAGTGCATACTTCGGGGAGAAATAGTGAGTCGGCAGTCTCGGGAGAGATTGTTATTCGTGATAGTGAGAGTAACGCAGTGTGTTATATTACGGGTGAAAATGTCACTTGGGACATAGGCTTGCTGGAACAAAAGCAAGATGAAGATAAATTGTTGTCAGATGCTAAGGCATTTCTTAAGGGAGTTTCACCGAAGAAAGGGTATAAGTTGCCTTTTTCTGGTCTAGAGTTGGAGAATAATTTATTGGTGAGAAAAGTTAAGTATAACTTGCGAAGTACTCGAAGCATGGGTGAGATTACACAAATCATCGTGCCAGAGAGTCTAGTACCACAAGTTCTAGACATTGTACATTGTAAATTTGGTTCTCCTCATTTGGGTGTAGACAAGACGTATGAAAACGTCAGGTCAAAGTTCTTTTGGAAAAATATGTTTTCCGCAGTAGAAGCCTTTGTGAAGAAGTGCGCTATTTGCAATGCGAATAAGCCAGCGACGACAGTGTCGTGTCGTTTGGGTTCATATCCCATACCACATAGGCCGTTTCAGAGAGTGCATATGGATATTCTGGGTAACTTCTCAGAGTCCGCTTATGGTTATAGACATTTATTAGTAGTTGTTGATGAGTTGACTCGCTTTGTCGAGATTTTCCCACTGAAATACAAATCAGCTGAGGAAGTTGCTATAGCGTTCTTTAAGGGGATAATTTGTCGATATGGTGTTCCAGAATGTCTGATCACAGACAATGGTAGGGAGTTTATTAATAAGACTTTAGACGGTCTTGCTAATTTGTTGGGGATAAAGAAAGTATCTATAATCCCGTATAGACCTGAAGCAAATGGGTTGTGTGAGAGGGCGAATCGGAAAGTAATCGAAGCTTTGCGCATGACGGTGGGAGGTTCCGATACACATTGGGACAGATCTTTGGATGAAGTGCGATATAGTATCAATACTATGATGAATGACACAATTAAGATATCTCCAGCAGAAGCTTTGTATGGATACAAGTTGAAAGGACCTTTTGATTTGTTACCAGAGCGAGTTCAGGGTGATGTTACGGTCACTTCATTGATAAATACAGCGAGAGAAAGATTTGCACGTATCAGTAAAGAACTTGAACTTAGTTCGCGTGCAATGGTAGAGAAAAGTAACGCGAAATCGAGGGGAGTAGCTTTTTCGATGGGTGATAGAGTGTTTGTTAAAGTGAATGTTCGGAATGATCTGAATTATAAGTTAAGTCCGAAGTTCCACGGACCTTTTGAGATTGTAGAGATCAAAAGAGGGAATAGATTTGTAGTTAAAGATGTAAACACTGGAGTGACGAAATTGACCCATATTTCGAAGTTAAAGAAAGTTGGGATGTAATGGAACGTTTGTATATAGTTAGGGGGATAAGTGGGTTGATATTTGTATATATATGACATTTATTTTTTAAATTTTTTTTTGTCTCTTGTTCATTTTAGATGTTGAAGTTCTTAGTCATTTGTTTTCGAATGATTTTAGGAATTGAGACATGGGCTAATTTCATACGAGATTTGACCCGTGTGTTAGTGGGTTGTTGTGTTATGATGTATTTTATCATCTGACGCAATATCTTTGTTGTTTAGGATTTTTTTTCTTGGGGAGGTATTTAGTATATCGGACCGAACAAGTCTGATCTTTTTTTTCGGGTTGGGAGATCGTGTTTGAGTATTTGGATTTTTTTTTTTCCTCAGTTCCTTTTTTTTTAAATGAAGGGAGCTGTGTTGTGAGTAGTTGTAGTTGTTGAGATCATGAGAGCGATTGCCATTACGTCAATTGCTGTTTTGTTGAGAATTAGTTAGGTGTTGCGAAATATTTGCTAACCAGAGTAGAACTTTCATGTCTTTTACGAGATATGATACCTTTTAGTGTTTGGATAGAATTTTTTTTTATGAGTGAGTTCCGTAGAGTTATTGTGCTTAATAGTGAGTTGACTGTGATTGTTCTGAGATGCAAACTTGGAATTAGTTCACATTGTGAGTGTTTGACTTTTGCATTAGTGGTTTTGTTTGGTTCAGTAACATGAAACCTTTTTGTTATTAGACCTTTTTCGAGTGTTTTTGGGAGACTTAGTAGTGACATGGGATAGAGTAGAGACCATGTTCATTTTGGGAGATCAATATCAAGGTTCGGGAGTTGATTATAAGACGAGTTGTGCTTTGGTTAGAGAGAGGTGTGTGTGTGACAGTAGTATTTTCCAGTTGCGAGTTTTGTCTGTGGGTGGTTGTGAATTATCATTAGTTCATAGACAGACTCCGACAGAATGTGACTTTAGACAGTTCCTGCGAGATTACCACATTGAGTCCACCAGTACTCTTCCTGCTGTGTTTTTACAAGGAGTATGCAGTTACAATGATGTGCCAGAGCAACAAGTCGACGACATTCGTTCATCGAGGGTCCGAGCAGCTCGATTCATCCTGCAGAATCCTGTCTACGGAATTTCTCGTACTTAGCCGTGCTGTATTCAACAGTTCCGAGAAGATAATTATGCGTCATACGCATAACGAGCATTTGGTAGTGGAGGTACCTACAACCAAGGTGCCAATGACGGTTCCACCGTTGGAAGACATTGACGATTCCGTGATGTTCCAGTATCAGGAATATATTATGCCGACAATTTTAATTGTCTTAATAGCTATTTTACTGATAATTCTTGTTGTGGGGTAGTAAAGCTTATTCGTGTTTGTAAGATTACATGTAAAGGCTCTAAGAACTCAACCCCAGTGACTTTGGAAGTGCGTCATGAGATCAGTCCTTAAAGCTGCAGTGCAGTAGACATTGCTGATTGAGCATAGCTCTATTCTGTTATGTTTTATACATATGCTTTTGTTTTGGTTTGCCGTTAAGGAGAGCGAGACGCTCTTATGTGGTGGCCGAGCTCTATTTCAGAAAATATGGCTGCTACAAGTTTTAAAGGACACATATATGCATTTCATAGCTTCAATGCTTTAAGATGTGATGAAAGAATTTATGGAGTCAGATGGAAGTAGGTCGAGAGACTCGAGGTAAAATCTTTGTGTTCAACAAATAGTTTGATTCCTCAGCAATATTGACAGTCAGGTGATCTTCCGAAGTGTTATGTATATTCGTGAGTACGTGCGTTAATTTGATCTAGATTACGCCAAAATCTGCCCTAAAAGTGAGTTTGATCGTGCATTAACGTGATAGAACTGCAGTTGTCTAGACGTAGCTTTGGAGAGGATCCAGGCTTTAAATCAGCAGATAAGGTAGACTTTGAAATCTCTGTTTTTATGGGAGGAAATTGAACTTGTGATTTTTTACCATGATTTTCTAATCATTATGAACTTTTGAACTGGTGTGGGAGATTTAATATGAATATTCATACCTCTTTTATATTATTGTTTTGTCATGTTACGTTTGCCATATCTTGGCTATGCATTTTACACTTTCCATTATTGTGTTTTGCATTTCATGTATTTTTGGGAGTTTTCTATCATGTTTGATTCTTGCGACAGATGCCTGTGGACAGATGTCGGTGGACAGTGTGGACTGGTTCGAATAACATGTGGTAGACTGGTTTTGACATGACTAGTTATTGATTTGGGGAGTATGTGTGAGTTTGGATATTTTCAGGCTATTAGCCATAGTGAGACTTCTTTAATCAGAAGTGTTTTGCAGTTCAGAGTTTAGTTATCTAACTCGATATTTCATTTATTATGCATTTTAATCTTTGCTTTGTTTTATTCATTTCTTGTTGGGTTATTTGAATAATAAACCTATTTTTGTAGAAACTATTGCGTTTCTTTAAATGGTCCATTTAATTGATTTGGTGAGAATGAGTGAGATTCGGGTGGGTGAACTTCGGAAAACGATGAGAGAGAGAGAGAGAGGCGATACACAGAGAGAGAGAGAGAGAGAGGTGATACACGGTGAGAGAGAGAGAGAGAAAGAGGAGAAAAATAGATGTAAGTGTTGCCGTGAGCGAACGTTCATACGCCTCCGTTCCATGAATAAAGATCGTTGGAGCACGTTACGTACACTTTCAAAAGAGTGTTAATTCTGTCCTCGTTACATATATATATATATATATATATATATATATATATATATATATATATATATATATATATATATATATATATATATATATATGTATATATATATATATATATATATATATATATATATATATATATATATATATATATATATATATATATATATATATATATATATATATATATATATATATATATATGTATATATATGTATATATATATATATATATTATATATATATATTATATATATATATATATATATATATATATATATATATATATATATATATATATATTATATATATATATATATATATATATATATATATATATATATATATATATATATATATATATATATATATGATATATATGTATATATTTGTATAGCCTATGTGTGTGTGTGTGCGCGCGCGAGTACGTGCGTGTATGCATATGTATGTGTGTACATGTATAGGATGCCGTCTTGTCTGAGTATGTCTAATGTCTAGTTCGCCTCTCCACGTTGTCTTCCAAAGGGTTTGTATTTGAGAGCTTATTGTACAGATGAAGCTAAAGTAACTGGTGGTCCACGCGTAAGGTGAATGCGTAGGCTACTTCGGTCCAATCTGACTGCTGTCTGTTGGGAGAAGAAGCGTCCGGTAGTCAGGGCAGTAATCTTGCGCGTCTCTTCCCTTTTACCCGACTCAATCACGTACATGAAACGGAACGAGGTCTAGAGGCCTCTTGGTCAATTGCGAATCTTGTCTGCTTTTGAGAGGGCTTCAGGTGTCGTGAGTAATGGATCGTGCTGAAATTGCTCATGGGACTGATGGTGACCTTCAAGACCCCTTTTGCATGTTACCAATTAGGCTAAACTGCCTTACAAAACCGAAACATGAATCATTTCCTCCCATCTAGATTCATAGCACCCTTTACTTGGAGTCTTGCTACACTGTTCATATCTTATGATAATGAAATTAAATGCTCAAAGACTTCAAAAACCTCATACTGTTCTTGGTGACTTTAATTCACAATCGCTGGAATTAATTGTAAAATTTGTAATAAAATATTTTTAAAGAGAAGGACAAGGAAAGCATTCAAGGGCTTAGTAACTTTGCCTAATCAGAAGAGCAAAGATTTAGTAAAATATTTAGTTACTAAGTGGGACTGGGGAGGGCCTTGGCGGGCTTTCCTTTTCCTTTTTTTATTTTTAATATTTTTTGTACAAACACTACTTACTCGCACAATCCTGACATATGTGACCTCAAATGCTGAACTTCAAATGTCTAGGACTAGAGCCCAGAAACGTGGTTTTGTCTCTTCAGTCCGCCGTCCGCCATATTTGATGTAGGAGGGGCACTCCTTAGAGTGTCTCCTTGCTCTCATTGTGCGCGTGTTGGAGGGTGATAAGCCTCGTTTTCTAAGGCTTTCTGGCTTTTGGGAGCTTCAGCAAGTGAGGTTCTTGTGAATTTGGTATCAATTTACTGTCAATGACTGCTGTAGCTTCATATTTTAACTGTATGACAAATCTGATGGTACTGAAACCGGTCTCATGTATGGCATTCAATCTTCTACATTAAAATATTTAAATAAATTTTCATTGTTTTACTAAAGTCAGATTTTGTTGACGGAACGTTTAGCTATCTACATAATACTAGCACTGTATGCTAACTAAAGTTTGTTTCGTGTAGTCTAAACATTTGACTGTTAAGCTCTTGAGTAATTTAAAATTTGACTGCTAAGGTCTTGAGTAATTTAAACTAAAAGGAAATTATCAGAGCAATTATTGGCATTCCTAGAGTAATCAGAAAAACTTTTGCAAAAAGACAGCTGGAATTTAGAAGTGGACGGTGATTCCAATACGAATTACATTACAGTTCACCCATTTGACTGGACAAATATTCATGAAACACAGTGGTAACTGGTTTGATTCCATCAGTGGGAGAATGGACGAGCTCTGTATATGGAAAATGAGTAACAGTCTAAATGGGATCGTGGCTAGTTAAAAGCCAAGCCTACTTCGTGGGTTCATTGGTTGCTTTTGTGGCAAGAACGAAGGCATTTGCAAAGCTGTTAGAGGTTGGGAGGAAGACTGGAAGGGGGTGGGGACGTTTTGGGAGAATACTCTGTTATATGAACGTTTTCAGTGGTGAGAATACTTGACTCACTGATGATGAGTGATTTTTTTTACTTCAGTTTCTATAATATGTATACCATGCTTTTAAGGTGAATAAAGGATTCATATCTCATTACATTTTTTTTATTTGTATGAAGTTGTACAACTTTTTTCATTGGAAGACAAGCAACAAAAATAGCTGTGCACCTGTGTTTTATTCAATACTTAATATATTTGACAAAATGCTTACAAAGAAGTTGGCCAAGGAAACAGCAGATAAGAGCTATGATGTAAGAAATGCAATACTGAACCCTAAGGAATACAATGAAAGATTATGGTAAACAAGTGTCTTATGGGTATATACAGAAAACAAGCCTACTATTTGACGTAAGTGGTGGGTAATCTCAATATTTCTTACAACTGTAGTGTCATATCCTGGACTCAGCACCGTACAACCCTTCACTTGTATCATGTATATATTGCCTTTTTCTGTGCTTTGTAGCTTTGAGGAATTTTTATCGTTACGGAAAGAGAAGTTAAGGTATTGAATAGATTTCCTGTGAAAAGGGTGCATCTAGCTTTTCAAAAACTGAAAACCACAGCTGCGAGTGAGAGGGCATACATTCACGTACTGTTCTGAGACACTACACCTCTTTCACTGGGAAAAGGCGACGTGATGTCTCGGAACTATGAGTAAATATATACACTCTTCCTCAAAACCATATTTTTCCAATTTGTCAAGATAGATACACCCTTTCCACAGAACATCTGTTCAGCTCCTTACTCCTCTTTCTGTATGAATAAAACACCAAAGAAAGCTACAAAGCCCAGCGTAAGTCATTATTTACAGACAAGCGACGCCTCTAACTTGCCGAGTAAGATAATAAGGTACCGTATTCACTATACGACACTACATTTGTAAGAGATACCGATTTTACCTTCCACTTACGTCAAACTAGACCAGTTACCTTTCAATGTCTTGTTTTCTGCATGTACTTAAGCCATTTTCTATAAATACTTGTTTACTATAATTCTTCATCACCCATAGCCGTTGTCTGGACACCAAAACCAATAACGTGCTTCAATTTACACCTTATCATGTAGCTTTGATATTGGCTGTAATATACAATACAAAAATACAAAGCATAAAACACAAAAGAAAAAATGTTAATTTTTGGTGATGAATCTAACTTTGTTATCTACCATTCGATAGCTTGTTCTACCTGCAATCACCATTTCAATCAATATAAGTTGTACATAGACTCTTCTTGACGTCACAGCATTCATATTATCATACGGATATTTTACACATTTCTTTGCATTTGTCCCTTTTAAAAAAAATAAAACCTCTGAGAAAAAAAAAACATATCAGGAATCGAAATATTAATCATGCCACTGCTGGTTTTAAGCAGAGGCCAAGTGTTGGGACCTATGAGGTCATTCGGCGCTGAAAGGTGGTTTGAAAGGCGTAACAGGAGGGAAACCTCGCAGTTGCACCATGAAACAACTGTTAAAGAGGGTGGTAAGTTAGATGGAAGAAAGAATATTAACAGAGGTACAGTAAAAGGAATGAAAGAGACTGCTGCTAAAGGCTGAAGGGGCGCTGCCAGGACCCTTAAATAATGCCTACAGTGCACCATGTGAGGTGAATTAAGCACTTTAAACCTATCCTAATGGCTATTGTAAAAATCATCTAATAATTTTATTTTATTTAGATTAACTATTTAAAGATGTTTACTTTTTCTTTTTTTGGGGCCTTCACACATTTACAACTACGAAAACAGAAACCACCAACATGTGTCAATCAACAGAGCTGATCTCTATTTATGTTGTGCCAAAACTTATCTGGATCACAGGTGTCTTAAGTTTTAATAATATTCCTCCCTTCAGCTATTCCATTAAAAACACCCTTACCTGTAAGCAAACCCTTTAAAATTTGCACCATTCCTCGTGCATTACTCATTAAATGCATACCTTTAAGAGTTATTCATCCAATACTTATAGTACAAATAAATTTAGCTACCCCCTATTTTCTACCTTTATGAAGTCCCCAATTGTTACCAATATAAGTAATTATTTCTATAAATCAATCCTTAGAGTTTTCCATCAGCTAATATGCTTTCCTTAGTTTTAAAAACTTACATCCTGATAAATTCTACCTAAAATTAATTCCTTCTACAATTTTTCCTTTTATACACAATTCCTACCTTGATCGTTCCCTTGAAAATACAGGAACGAAAATACAGTCTCCCTTCAAGCTTCCCCTTTTACTTATCTTTCCAATGAACTCACTGAATTCCTCCCATTAGCCCTTCCTTTACAATCTCTCTTTGTAAGCTATCTACCAGTACTACTTCCCCTCTCAAGCCATTCTGTAATTTACCCTTCCTTAAATTTCTCCCTCTAACGCTCTAGAATTATTCACTGAGCATCTCCTTTCAAAACTGCACCCTCTTCAGGGCTACTATTAAGAACTATTCCTCCCTTGAGATTTTCCTTCAAGAACTGTTTTTTCCTTAAGCTGTCAATTGCAAACTAATTTAAATTGAATAGAACTGAATACAGAATTTAGGCCAAAGGCCAAGCACTGGGATCTTTGAGGTCATTCAGCGCTGAAACGGAAATTGACAGTAAAAGGTTTGAAAGGTGTAACAGGAGGAAAACCTCGCAGTTGCACTATGAATGAGTTTTTAGGAGAGGGTGGAAAGTAAGATAGAAGAAAGAGAATATGAAAGGAAGTACAGTAAAAGGAACGAAAGGGGTTGCAGCTAGGGGTCGAGGTATGGGTTAGACTGGCTTGAAAACCTTATGCACGCTCAATTAGTGCATCCAGCACATAATTGCAAGTAATTTCTTTGTAAACAGACTATACAATGTTTAAAGCCAGCAGACGATTCATATAAAAAATGTGTACGCCATTCTCAACACAGTTTTGTCTTTTTTGTCATTCTGTGGCTACCACAGCACTGAAATGGCTCACGAGCACTCAAAAAAAAATAAAAAAAAAAAAAAAAAAAAAGTTACGTTAGTCAAGTCTTTGGTAGGTTCCACATGCAACTGAATTAGTGAGCAACTTGAGCTTTGAAAATCAAAATTGTGAAATTTACGTGAACCACTAAAACACATTTGATATCTTGTGAAGACCTTCCAAGTTACTGAATTTCCAAAACACCTGGGCGAAAATGCAAAATACGAAGGATTTCACTGAAAATAGTTCAATAAACACAATTACATGTAATATTATGAGAGAGAGAGAGAGAGAGAGAGAGAGAGAGAGAGAGAGAGAGAGAGAGAGAGAGAGAGAGAGAGACTTTATGGTGCAAATCTGCTTAAAAGCAGTTTAAGTATTTACATACATAAAACTATAAAGTGAATACGAAATGAAAAAAAAAAAAGATGCAGCGGTTTTTTTAAAATGGGACAAAAGATATGAAAAACTACCAAAATTTAAAATTACAGGATACAAAATTCCTAAACATACACTATGAACTGAATTACAGTGTAGTGAAAGACACATGCAAAAGTATAGCAAGAAGTTGTAAACATACGCAAATTCTACAGTTATATAAACAGATGGACACAAATTGGATGTTAAATAATTGCTCCAGTGACAGTTGCGCGTTTTGTTAACTTGTTTAAAGTAGTGAACAGTACATAATTTTACAATTAATGACACTCGAAAATATATTAAAAATTTATGAGCAAATTGACATTTTGCTCAGTTCATGAAAACCAACAAAAACCATGGGAACTACACTAACTGCATTTGCCAAATCTGACAATTCCTTAATGTTCAATTTCCACACTTGGAAAATACATGGTCACCAATATCAGAAGTCATTTTCAGCCTCATTCTTATGACACTCTGTTTCAGAACAAGTACAATACTGGCTCTTATGCAAAAAACAATCAATTCCTTAATGTTCAATTTCCACACTTGGAAAATACATGGTCACCAATATCAGAAGTCATTTTCAGCCTCATTGTTACGACACTCTGTTTCAGAACAAGTACAATACTGGCTCTTAAGCAAAAAACAATCAATTTTTTAATACTAAACAAAAATAAGTTACTCTACCAATGAAGTATTCCTGTAATTCATCAAGCTTCTAAATGTAGATATTTTCTGAGTCTGATAAAGCTTGCTCTTAAGAGAGTTAAATTTCAATTGATTAGGCTTCTCAAGGCTGTCTGGTATAATTACAGTCTCTAGTAGTAAAATTTGATCATGCTTTAAGGTTATACTAAATTGGATGTCTTTGTCACGTTGTTTACCACAACACTTAACGAACTAGAAATTATACTAAAATTTACTTGTACTACCTAAAATGGATGCATTTGTCACATTGTTTATGACGACAACACTTAAAGAACTAGAAAATATTCGAAAATTTACTTGTACTACCTTTATAGGTATCAATTATTTTGATTCTAAGTAAATCTTTAAACCTTCATAGCAAACCTTCAAAATTAAAAAGCAGTTCAACACTATGAAGATGAGACTTCAATATACTTCAGGTGAACTTAATCTGGTTATTTACTATAAATTTAGTCAATACTTTTCCATCTTCATTCAGTATCCCAAGTTCAGTCAATGGATAACCAAACTGCATAAGGCGAAAGTGCTGACTGGGACAATAGTTAAAACATCAATAATTCGTGTTAATTAAACGTTGGCACTAAGGCTTAATTTTTTTTACAAACAATTTCATTAATGCACGATTTCATTAATTGCACATGGGGGAAAACATGAAGTTTTCATAATAAAACCAACATTGTAATACTTAAATGAACACCTGAATTAGCCCTGGTCACCTACCAGCCGAACTACATCCCCATAGCTTTTACCCACTAAGTGGGTAATTAACTGTCAGCGTTGCCAACGCTTACAGGAAAATCTTGTTAAATGAGTTACCTGAAGTACCGTTGGCAACACTGCTGCAAGTTCCGGCCGAGATCCCCAGTTGCGTTATTCACTATTCAAATTGAAGTGGTAAGGAGGGTGGGTATCATTCTGGTGTTCAGGCAAGTATTACAATATTAGTTTTATTATGAAAACTTCACATTGCAATACAATCTCTGAACACCCGAATTAGCCCAATTAACAAAATTTTAAGAAGGTGGGATCAATCTAATTCAGCCCGACCTGCTGACAGGGAAAGCAGGATCTCATTATTTGCCTACTCTGTATAAATGAACGTATCCTCACCTGGTTATCCCACTCGGCAGGTGAGGATGCCTGTAGGGAAAGTACCCCGACACCAGCCTCATGTCTAGGTACTGTCTGAGTCAAGTTACCTCTCATGTGGTATTCAAACCTCCTCATAGATAGAGAGTAGCAAAAAACCAACCTACCATGTGGCTAATCACAGCCTCCCATGAGTAGCAGAGAACGACGAACCTCCCAAGTGGCTAATCAAAGCACTCTCATGTATGGAGGGGTACGATGAACCTCCCATGTGGCTAATCAAAGCACTCTCATGTATGGAGGGGTACGATGAACCTCCCATGTGGCTATTGTAGCCTCTCATGTATGGAGGGGTACGATGAACCTCCCATGTGGCTATTGTAGCCTCTCATGTATGGAGGAGAAGTTGAGTGTGCAAGATCTTCGAGTTCTTCGCTGCCTGTTGCCACCAATGTCTGTGCAGAAGAGGTTGAAGAAACCAAACCTGTCCACTGGATCTGCCTAACTTCACAGTACTAATGCCAAACTTAATACTCTCACTATGAATCCCGACTAACAGAGAATCCTAAGTTTCTTAGACTACATTCATTACCTAAAGTCCCCCCAACCCTTGACATTACTACGTAATTATAAGATTGACTTGGTCACCACAAAGGGACCCAGTGAGTAGCTCTTCTCCGAAGAAAACTGAATGTCTATGAAGTAGAAAGCCATGAAAACTGACACCGACTTCCAAGTGGCAGCCTGTAAGAACCTTCGCACTAGGATAGTAACCCCTCAGCTAAATGAACGCACCCTCGATAATAGTTAGCCGCTACACACGGACTAAGAGAATAACTCTCATGTAAGGAGGAGAATGATGAATCTCCCAAGTGGCTATTCAGGGCCTACCCTGTATAGAGGGAATGAGGTAGTGTGCCGAGCTGTTGACCCTCCGCCCTGCAGGTTGCGGCAAAGGCTGACGACCGACGAGCGAAGAAGTATCTCAGCACCGACGAAAGAGCCTAGGCTAGCCTACGAGAGCACCCCCTTAGACTCTCGTAAGGGAACTATCAAAGACTAGGATACTTAATATGTACTAAACTTAAGTTCGTGTGATTATACTATCACTATTGCTTAAAATTCTAAAGCCTAAAAGGAATTCCTCTATCTGGTTAACCTAATAACCACCGCACTATGTATTCGAATACCACCTTAGCTAAATGAGCGCACCCTAGATAATAGACTTTGCCGTTACACGTGGACTAAGAGAATAACCTGAGCCTTCGCACTAAGAGAATACCAACTCAGCTAAATGAAAACGCACCCTAGATTGAAGACTTCGCTGCTATACACGCTGCGGCGAATTGAACATCTCTTAAGTAAAGGAAGAAAACACTGAGACAGACTCCCAAAACTGCCTCCAGAATACAAGACACTGAGCAATTCCTTAGAAAGGAAGATGAAGTGGACATACTCCGAGTACTGTGCGGTAATAAAAAAACTGTTACATGCTAAATATAATGTAAAGTCAAAATTAAATTGTATTCAAGGGCATAAAGCTCGCACCACATGAGAATCGTGTAGTGTGCCCCCAACTGTGTTTGTGGAGTGAGTGCTTATGAACCAGGAACCCTCTCTCCAAAAGTAACTAATCGCATTCTTTGACAGTGGACAGGAAGGATTCTGCGGAGAGACACGAAGTGTACACAGAAGCGGATGGAGTTTCTCAACCTTTGATTAACAGACTTTAATATTCACACTGGACATAAAGACATCCCCGCTTGATTGCCACAACCAAACATTTGCAGATAAAGAACCTTAAATGAATGAGGCAGAGTTTTAGCCTCCGACTCTGTCTTTGCCACGAATTCCAGAAGAAGAGAAATACATATCATTTCCCGCCTAGGAAACCAGCCTAGAAAACTTCCTGAAGCTCGCCCACCTTTCTATCTGCAGTTAAAGTCGAAAGAAAAACACCTAAACAATTGTCTTAACATTAGAACTTCCTACAAATCTCACGAAGGAGCCCGAGTCGGCAAGACTGAACATTAAAGGTAAAGGAACGTAATAAATCATAGAAGATCTTACTACTAGAAATTTTTGGGAAGATGGAAAAATATACTGCTAAGAGTTGAGCTGTAACCAGCAATAGCCGAAAAAGGAAGAATCTTGACTTTCCGAAGGAATAAGAGAAAATCAGCTATTTTGGTTATGGCAGGCCTAAAGATGGAATGACCTTCCTAATGACACTGACTTCCACATGTCCAGCTGACCTGGTAAAGGTTATGGGTTGACTTTCTCAAGTTGAATGAAACACTGTCTACACATAGCTTTAGAGAGTCCGGTCTGTCAAGCTGTTCGCTAAGCAATCACCTGCAACTAGGTTCATCACGCGAGAGTTTGGATGATAATGGTGGAAATGCGGTTGTCTAGAAGATCTTCCGCATGAGAAGGAACATCAGAACTTCCGTAAGGAGCATTAGGGGTTCCGGAAACTAAGGGCATTAGGGCCAGGAAGGACCTAGAGTCATAGATGTCTTGACACTTCTGCAATTCCTTATTACCTGATGAATGAGACCGAATGGAGGAAAGCATACACCTCTAAAGTTCTAATGTTCTTGTTCCCCCTGGGTTCTCAGATACAACACAGCAGTTACGATGTCGCAAAGCAGACCCACTACTCTGTTGCGCACTAGGACTGAAAAACACCTTAGGGTTTCCTTTACAGCCCTGAGTTCCCGAAGATTGTGACTCCTCTCATTCCCGATCCCTCCAGAGGCCCGAAGCTTGGGTTCCTCCAAGGTTGCTCCCCAACCTTGATATGAAGCATCTGAGTACAGATGAACGTCAGGAAGAGGGGAGACGATAGACCTTCCGGATGTCAGATGCACTTCTTCCGACTATCACAGAAGATCCGACAAGCGACAATCGCTCCATACTAAACCTGCATTCTCGATGTGGAAGTCCCAGCGATTCCTGAGACATATCTGAAGAGAAAAGCATATGGAGACAAGAAGACCCTGGAATTAAGAGAGAGAGAGAGAGAGAGAGAGAGAGAGAGAGAGAGAGAGAGAGAGAGAGAGAGAACATTCTCCCTAAGAGGCTTCTCCAAGTGGGTACCAGCTGTTCCCTGTTGGACAGGAACACCTCTACTTTAACATTTTGTACCCTTGACGATGCATAATTGCTGACACCGGAGACATGAGTTAGAAGCAACAAGTTCATTATACTGGCCACATACCCTTAACCCTGAGCAGCCACACTAATCATAGCCTGCTGTGACGCTACTGCTGACGACGGCTACACGAAACTGACTATGGAGGAGATATCCTCCTCCCTAAGAGACTGTTGCAAAGCGCAAAAGGCGCTCTCAACAGAACCTTCTCTGAATGTCTGGATAGGGCGGCGGAAGCTTAAAAAGAAGTCCCTCCTCTTCTTGCCCAAGAACGTTGTACAGTCAGACAAAATATTAACCTAGTATGCCAGCCCCATTGAAAACGAAGTGATGAGGTGTCAGGCAGTACAGGATCGGAGGGAGTATATCCACCTTGTTTGAGAAAACCCTATCAACCCGGACCACATCCACATAGAGTGGGACAAAGCCTCTGACTGGCTGCGAAAGGTGTCCTCCAAGATACAAGCCTCCCTAGATGAAACTGAGACCAGACAATTTGACGAAGGAACCCAAGAGAGAAGAGCCTCAACAGATACGTTGAGAGGAACCCTGACACCCGCAGAAGGGTTACCCGCTACCTTATAAAAAAACCCTCCCGAATAGGAAGCAAGGTTGAATCCTGCTTACTCGACCCTATCAAAGCCACTAACCTACGTCTGCCTCCCTCAATGCCTCCCCGACATGGCCAAACCAGACCAGATTCTTTGATGATTGAGCAACTACTAGTTCCGTCGCATATAGCTACTCAAACATCGCTTGATTCGGTAGTGTAGGTTCTTCCAGAACCTTGGACTGAGGATAAAGAGTATGGATGAAATCCACTATCCACTTATACTCATTCTCATTAGCTGAAGGAAAACTAATATCCGGTACTGGATCCTCTTCTTCAAATGAACAATCCTTGTCGGACTGGTCCGACTGAGCCGGAACATTAAGAGAGACAGGCCGACCCCTAGCAAACGCTGAACTTGAAAACCCGGAACTCACCACACCTGGGTATGCGAGACGGACACCTGACGAATCAATCGCAAACATACTGGAGGCACCAAAGTAGGTTGCTCAAACCCTGCACCACCCAATGATGATGACGCAACACCTGGGCGGAAAACGCCTACTCCTGAGAGCAAAGAGGCCGCAACACCCGAACCACGCAAATCCGGATGTATCAAAACCGTATGAGAATGGGAATCCGGAACTGAAGACTTGCTAGTTAATGAAGAAGGGGGGTAAAGTTCTTGATGACCTGGAATCAACCCTGAACTTAAATGGACACCTTAGACGGAGGGACAGAGAAACCTGCAGGAAAGTTGAGAAAGAAGAAGCCGAAGGAGGGAAGAAGGAAGAAGCCACACTCGGAGTAACCACCGGGGCACCTAATGCTGACGTTGGAGAGATGGAGAAGGTACCAACTGGACCGGAACTCAAAGGAGTTTCGAAGGGGAAGTTACGAGGTACCGACCCAAGGTAACAGAGGAAGGCAAATTACCAGCTATCCTAGAGAATGGAAAGGCCGAGGAAACTATCGGTGATGATACACTGAATGCTGGCGCAGGTGAACCGCCGACTGCCGTAGCATCCGCAAGAATCGCGGAGGATACATTACAGTTAGAAACCCATAAAGAATGAAAATATGGAGTTGCTGACGCCTCCGCAAACACCTGAGAAGTAACTAGATCAGATGCCTGAGAAACTACAGGATTCGCAAAAGGTGATAAAGAAGGCGGATCCGTTAAAAGTACCCCTTCCCTTAACCCCAAAGAGAGAGAGAGAGGGAGCCACTGAAGCTCTAATATCAAAGGGTTGAACCAAGAAAAGCCTTTGCTCTGCTGAGTTAAAAGCCAAGAAAACAGGATGAGGAAACAAAGATCCGGAAGAGCCTTCCGAAGAGCGGACCGAAAAAGAACATTGAGTAAGGGCAATCGAAGAAGACATAGAAGAAAATTGGGAAAAAGGAAAATTCTGTAGCGGCCAAAGAGGCCATAGATTTCAAAGAAAGGAAATAGACTGATTCTGTTCCCCCACCCCCGTGATAATCTTGATAGACATCATTATCAAATTCAGAAAATTCTTTAAGACATGAATATGAATACAGTATTGGAAAACTCGATCGCCAGAATTATCGCCATCACAAGACGAAAGAAATTTTAACCCCTGAAGGAAAAGGAACCTTCGAAGGAGGAGGAGTATTCAAGGAAAAACAAAAATTCAGAACCAGATACATCAGAGACCAATCTGAACGACCCTCCACGGATCTGGAAACCTTTGTTGCACAGAGCACGAAGCAGGAAATAAAACCAATGATTGATCTAAATAAGAGGCCTAAACATTAGCAATCCCAACCCAACCTGAACCCAAAGAAACCTGCACATTCAACTACTCTTCCTGAATACTTCCTAAAGTAGTATTCCCGCTCGTCTGAGTGATTCCTAATTCTAAATCCACCTTAGAACTTACGCTTTAGAGGGAAGGGGGGAAATCTGCTGCCAACACTGCCTGCTTCACACCGGGGGGCTGGCAGATCCTACCTTCGAGGTTTGTGGTTCTCCCTGACCCCCGGCACCCATTAGGGCTGGTTCTGGAACAGGCAGGGGTACTGAAAAAGAACGATTAGTATCTACCACACTAGTACTACTATCCTTATCTTTAGTTTCCGTTACTTTAGTCATAAAGCTAGAAAAATAGACTAGACATACTAGCTGGTAACTTGTCCTCTAACTTTTTGAATAATTCTTCCATCTGATCTACGACCAAGATTCGCTGCCTATCTGATACTACACTGCATCTTCCTACATAAAATACAAACAGGACATGTAGGACCGATGAGCGTCAGCATCTCCAGCAGTAGAAGGCCCTGTTGTCGAAAATGTAAACGAATTGGAAGCATTGGAGCTAGCAGACGGCAGCGTCTTCTTGTCTGACCTATCCAATCGAGTCCAAAGTATCGGTTCCAAAGTCAAAACCGGGAGAGAAGTTCCAAATCCAATCAAGAAGTATCCATCCAGGAGAAAATGCATTGAAAACAGTCCTAATCATAACCCGATGTCCAAATTCTTTAAATGGGGGTCGGGCTAAATGGCAAACAAAAAGCAATTGGGGATCTCGGCCTCACTCGGCCGGGACTTGCAGAAGCGTTGCCAACGGTACTTCAGGTAACTCATTTGACAAGATTTTCCTGTAAGTGTTGGTAATGCTGACAGTTAATTACCCACTTAGTGGGTAAAAGCTATGGGGATGTAGTTCGGGCTGGTAGGTGACTAGGGCTAATTCAGGTGTTCAGGAAGTGTACTACAATATTAAATTATGATGTTTACCAGAATAAATTCAGAGAATGAATTCCGCAGTTTATATATACAAGACTTGAGTATATGTATGTTGCATAATCTATGTAAAATGTCTAACTATTGTGTGATGAAAATGTTCAGCATAATCAGATAAAATTGGTAACATAGTATTCCTAAAACAGAACTAATATAAATATTCCAAATAACACTGAAGTACATAAATTCTCGTAAGTGCATTTCAGTATTCAAGTTCAGTCTAATAACAGAGTGGCAGATATTTATAATCAACATACAATTTCAAATTTACTTTTTTCAAAAGTAGCATATAGTTTATAAATTATTTGCAGCAAATCTGCAATTTAACCTCAGTAGAACTCTTCAAAAGGTTTTGGCAAATATCTGCAATATATCTTCATGTTGACAGTACAAGACTAAAAGGTACTTTCTTCATTGCTGATTCATTTGAACCCTGAAAAAAGAAAGTTATTAATTTAATTTACCATGAACTGTTATGCTAATGAAACAGTTTCTTTGTATTCCAAGCTACAAAAAAGATTAATATGTAGTTTACATTATGAAATGGTTTCTTTATATTCCAAGCTATAAAAAAGATTAATATGTAATTTACATTATGTGATTTAGACAAATAAATGACAGACTAGGTATTTTCATGACATTTTTGGGGTACTTTTGACATTACAGTATTTGAAGAAAATTTCATCCTAGCAGCCATTATTACCTTTAAATAAACAAATATCCCACTACCTTGTGTTAAAACGGATTCTACTCATCAGTTAACACACTACCTTGTGTTAAAACGGATTCTACTTATCAGCTGACACCCTGCATTCATACTGGTCTCAGTTAATCCTCTGACTAATTAGACCACCATTAGTGCTTTCGCTTCATTATCCAACCTTGATAAAAAAAAAGGCTAAATTTATCATGATCCACTTGATAAACATACTAAAATGGTATTTTTTTTAAGTAATTTGTATTTTTTCTAACTATACAAACCTGAGGTCTTAACATAAGATGCTTCAGCGTAGCTGGAAACCAGCAGTTTAACTTTAAACAAAGTGGTTAAGTATATGGTCGACTACACACTTAACCAGGGAGCAGATGAGGGATGGCATGAGATGGGTAGTAAATGTAAAGACCTCAGGTTTGTAAAGCTAGGAAAAATACAAATTACTGTACTTTAAATATTTTTCATTTGTTCCTACACAATATACAAACCATCGGTCTTTACATAAGGAAGACTTACTTCCTTGGTGGGAGGATTCTGAGTAAGCTTGTGAACTGACTGGTAGTTCGCCTCACCTGGGCCTCCTTCCTGGTCATGTAAGAGCAAAGGAAGGAGACCATGCCTCTGACAAGTTGAACAAAAGTGTGAACAACTGTGTGCTCAACTGTCAGACTTCTGGAACTTTTGAATTAATATGGTAGCAACATTGCTTCGAAAAAGGCTTGGATAACCCAGAGTTTCGGAGACAATAAAACTAGAGCTAACCAACAGATTGTTTTATTGTCAGCCCCCCTCTCCCCTTGCTAGAGAGCGGGGAGGACTTGCATCTACTAATCTATCTCAGATTATAGACAGGGTACTCAGTTATGTAGGTTCAACTGCATGGCACACCCAACTAGTATGTGACACATGGCTACTCGCATCTCTCTGCGAGAGGGAAAAGATAAAAGAGACTGGAGGGGGCCAGTCGCCCACTCACATTGGCTCTTTGCCACTGAACACCTTAGGCGAGATTCAAACTGTCCACTATGGGAGCTGGGCAAGCTACACAACTTGTTGAGCAACCACCACAGGACCCAGGGAAAAGGTGTCTCAGGGCCTGTGGGCAACATCCTGAAGGCAACATCAAGACAGGAGAGTAGATAGCCCAGACCACTTTCCGTCCTAATACCTGTAAAACCGACAGGTTCTTCCAGAGTGTGAGGGACTGACCAATGTCCCTATTCTCGTGAGGTGCTTGGAACAAACTCCTGGCCACATGTTGGGCATAGTCTGCTTGTTTGATAGCCTCACTGGCTAGAAAGACATCATGTTTTTAAACACTTCTTATTCGAGCCAGTACTAATGAAGAGCTGTCGACATTGAGGCCTGAGGTGTCGAGTCCTCTCAAGATGGTAGCATAGCACTCTTAACTGGACACAGTATCATCTTGTTATGATCACTACCAGCAAGTTCCTAGATGGGACTGAACGTGACTCGAAAGTCTTCGCTATGAGTTCCGGGACAAACTCGAGCAAGATAGAACCTCATCTCCTCAGGTACTGTAGTCTTCCTCAAGGTCTAGGCCTCTACAGAGAAGACAACTGAGTAGAAGACCTCCTTCTCAGGCTGAGCTTATCTGTGGGTCTGCATCACCTTTCTGGGACCCTGCCACAGTTCCCATGCGAGAACGTGCAGGGGGTCAGGCCGCACTTGTGCACTGGGCCTTCACGCTCTCTCAATAAGTGGAGCCTGGGTCTATAGAAAAGGGGAACCTTACCAGTGTCATTGGAGTCCATGGGACTCTGTGCAGCGGCAGAAGAACCTTACCTGCCCGGGGAAATGATTCCTTGGGTCAATATTGATGGCATGAGGGCCCATTGGAGCCCCATGCACCTCTGGTGTCACAGGTGTCCATGGAGAAGCGTGCACCTCTGGTGATATGTGTATCCAAGGAACTCAAGCATCTGTTATTCCCTTGGCACAGGGTTTCTTGAAACCTTGTGCAACAGTTGTCACTGATATATAGGGGTCTGAGGAGCCCAGTGGGTCATTGGAAGGTTCTTCACCGGTCCGGGAAGGTGACTTCCGGGGACCGGTGTGGGTGGCACGGATGTCCATGGAAACACATGCCTTTGTTGCTCCTGTGGCATGGGGGTCTGAAGAGCCCCATACAACAGTCCCTGTGTCCGTAGACAGGGGATAGCAATTGAGAGATCCTTTTGCCTCTTCTGAGGCCTCAAGATTGTTCCATGGATGTTGGGAGATGTTCCTACCAATGACCAAGTAAGTGGAACAATGAAACAGCTCACTGATAGCTTCTGTTGTGTTGATCTATCATTGGGAGGTTCCAAAGATTGGGAAATCTGTGTAATGTCTGGGTGTAAGGGCCAAATCCCTGTCACCTGACACTGGTGACTGAGCTTATTTGCCATGAGTTCTGGTTCCATGGAATGTACCTGGCTAACAGCTCTACTAAGTGTGCAACCGCCCACTCATACACTTGCACTGTCAACGTGTAGAGTTGAAGGGAAACCAGTCACCTCCCTTCTTTGTTGACAAAAGTTACTCTCATTGCGATGGGGGTACTGACACTCAACAGCACCACAGAGTAGCTTACCAAGATCCTGAATCTCTCAAAGAGCTAAGGAAGCTGTCTTGAGTTACAGGATATTAACGTGGAGGTGTTTGCCATTCCGGTTCCACTAACCTGAAAGCAGCAACTCTTCCAGGTGTGCACCTCCTCCCTCGGTCGATGCACCTGAGAACAGGGGCATGACGGGAGGAGGAGTGTGAAGAGACGCTCAAGCGAAGTTCCTGTCATCTAGCCTCCAGACTAGTTCCTGATTCATTTCCTCCCTGGGAGGAATGGAAAGGAATAGGGAGTCATTTATCAGAGTAGAACTCCTGCATTCTTCATTGAAGGGAACAAAGGTGGAGATACTCATGAGGGCCTGGCTTCCCCAAGAGTGACAGGTGAGCAAGGACGACTTGTCACTGACAAGCTGGTTGTTCCTTTAGAGACAAGAATAACTGTACTCTTCTCTGAACCTGCTGATATGGGGCTGAGACCATAACACCAGCATGTCATAACATTAAGTGTTCTCGTCCAGTGTGATCGGGCTTCTCAAACTTGAACGAGACTGCCAAGTCCCGGCAAATTGGAGAAGTTGCCTCTTGTCCCCAAACAAAAGATGGATATGTATTCAGAAATACGTATCCTAATGAGTACTAACAGTACTACCTTCAGCAATGCCTTCACCTCACTCCCGAGTACCAGTAACAACTTGTAACCGATAAACCTGGCAACCTGAGTCAAGACAGTGCCTCTCTTCTTGGCACCAGGTTCGCACACAGGTTAGCTGTCTCGTGGGCTACGTAGAAAAATGCTCTTACCTCCAGACAATGTCAGTCTCCTGAATGTGACTTCCTCTTCTGAACTATGAGAACCTGAAGAGGAAGAAGCGACCTTGGCCATGTAATGGAACAAAGATCCATCCATGGAACTGTATGGAAAGCTGCCATGACAGTCAATTCCATTGTCACTGCCCTGTGGTAAGGAAGCTCCCTCTACAGGTAGGTGCCAGCGACGGGCCCGAACGCTGGGTCAACCTGTTTGGTCAGCAAGGGGCTCTTCGAGGTATTGATACCAAGGGGCTCTTCGAGGTATTGAGGAATTCTGCCAATTCAGAGTCTGAGGAAGTGTTTTGCATGATAGGTGAAACCTGAGTGTCTTGGTTATGCAAGAGAAAATTTACCTGGTTCAAAACTCCTTTGGCAAGCTGCATCCATGACAAGTCCATAAACTTTGATTTCCTTCAGGGGTTCCCAAAAAACTGCGATGGCCAATGAACCATTCACAGGGAAGAAAGTTCTTGAGATCATAAAACTGACGAATCACACGGACAATCCCTGGAAAAACTTTCAGAGTCACCCGGTAATATCTCTACCATTTGAGTGTACAACTGGTTTGGTCCACAGGACAAATTCAGAGTATATGCTTCTGTGGCTGGGAAAGGATGGAAGCATGAAAGTTTCCAGTCTCGAACCCAAAACTGTCTGATACCCAGTTCTTGGAAAACTCCAAGGGGGTAAGAGAACAGGTGAGTGTCTAGTAGCCTAACCATACCTCCAGGAGCCAAGGGCCCTGCAGGTGAGTAAGGCTGTGGGCACTGGTCAATTCATGTCGAGGATGGCCACAGAGGTCTGGGAGAGCAAACATATTCACGCAAACATAAATGGAGCTATCCCTGGGTAAGCCGGTCCGTTCTTGCAAACGTGAACGAGGGCTGTCCCAGGAAGAGCGATCGTTCACACATGGATGTGAACCTAGCTATCCTGACGACGTGTTATACAGTTTTCTTTAGTCATGCCTCTGCAAACGAAGACCGAACTAACAAAGCTTTGGGTTTCTCTCTTGGCCTCCCCATCCCCACCCAAAAAAAAAAAAAAACTTTGAGGGCAGACTTATAATCCATGGAAGCAGCCATGGCATCTTCCCCAAGATCACTGAACTGAGAGATCAGCCCCACAATTTCCGAGTAGGTCCTCTGTAAATCAGGGTGTTCGTGTCCTGAGGAAAAGTACCCTCTCCCTACTGGTCAAGGTACTCTTGGCATACTCTCTCGGCAAGAGAAAGACCTTAATTGAATCCCAGATCCTCTCTCATTGAGAGGGGCCAAGCACCTTTCCTGGACCTGTCAAAATCTGAAGCCCCAACAGGAGAGGAAAGTCATGAGCAATCGTCAAGATGATGACTGCATGGGCCTAGGAAAGCGAACCCACTCATGTGAACATGGGTGGGGGCTGTACAGAGGAGAGCCATCCCCAGGTGAGTGGCTTGTACACACAAATGCAGGTGAAGGCTGAGTCAGGGAGAGCGATCATGCACTCTCGGGTGCGAGCTCGGGCTGTCCTCACGACATGTTCCTGGGGCGACATGGTTCTCCTGGGAGGTCTGCACACTCAGGGCTGAGTCTTGTACAGGACAATCTTTGGTTGTTCCCTCTACCAAAGTGTCTGACGAAACACGGGCAGAGGTATGTACTAGTCCAGGAAGCTGACTTCCTGGAACTAGTATCAGTGATGAGGTGTACCTCTTCTACTGTCATATCTGAGGAGACCCACATACCTGGTGCTCCCATGTTGCAGGGTCTTGATGAGACCTGTGGCATGATTCCCCAGTCAGAAATAAGACATGGGAGAGCACCCATAAGAGACAGCACACAAGTAGATGAAGGCAAAGACAATGGTGATAATTCGATTCTCTTCTTCAACTTCTACCACAAGTCTATTGCTGTCTTGGGACCCTTGCACGATTCCTGTGTGGGAATGGGAAGGTGGGAATAAGTGCGCACACACTCTGGACTCACTCTCTCTTTCTTTCCGAGTCGAGCCACAGGTTCCATGGGAACCCGCACGACTGCTGCTTCATGCCTGTAGACAAATCAGAATGAGCAATTGGCAATGGACAGTGTAATACCACTGGTATTGCTAGCAAGAGAACCTGAACTTCACAAGTCCCTGGAGCTCTACAACATCTGAAAAAAACTAAAACATTACAAACATCAAAGTAATTTTCAGCATACAAACCTTCCTTGGCACTGCTAAGATATAAATTTCTCCCCTAGGAAATAAAGCGTGTCATAGAGCAATCTAAGTCCATAAGTGAGGACAGAAACCAGTTTAAGCTTATTGCCCTGCGAACCTTAAAATCAGTTTGCACATTCAAGGCTAATAAAAGTTGTAGGGTTGTGCATTATACCAATATGGACAATTATATCAGAATACTGAATGTGCAAAAACAAGGGTAAAATAAGGTGTTGGATTTGCGAGTATTATATATGCACATTACATCAAAATAAGCAAAAACAACAACATGCTAATATATATAAATCACAACATAAACCAACGATGGAGTCAAAAGTCAGGCACAGAAGGAAGCGTGCATGTCTCTCCCAGTCATCGACCAAAAGCAAAGTGAATGCATACCGACTGGGTAGGCAGGACTCTCACCCGTAGTTGATAGTCAACTACATACTTAACCACCTTGCTTAAAGTTAAAAGAAAGGTCTCCAGCTACGCTGAAGCATCTTCCTTATGTACAGACTGATAGTTTGTATATTGTGTAGGAACAATTCTTCCTTAGACCACTGACTAACCTGCCTTACTTCAGTGCAATGACTAATCAGTGTTATTTTAAGCAACTGACTAATGAATGAACACAGTATATGAAATTTGGGACATATGACCCAGTGGTGGATGGCAATGGGCACCATCATCTGGCCAATGGCCCTGACCTGACCTTCCATATATGCCATCAAATCTTCCAGTTACAGGTAAAGGGAGAACAATTTACAGTAATTCATCTATTTCCTTAATGTTTTTATTATTTCTGCATGCTAGGCTTATTGAATTCGAGATACTTTTATTTGATGATTAAAAAGCCACAATAATATAATTGATAAATTGTATATTTTAAGACATAAAAATATACAAGAAATGGGATAAAAACGAGGGAGCTTTCGACCGTTTGCGCAACGGTCCTCTTCAGCCAACTGAATCACAGTTGGCTGAAGAGGACCGTTGCGCAAACGGTCGAAAGCTCCCTCGTTTTTATCCCATTTCTTGTATATTTTTATGTCTTAAAATATACAATTTATCAATTATATTATTGTGGCTTTTTAATCATCATTTTCGATCACAATATAGTGATGCTCCACAGTTGATACTTTTATTTGTTGTAGTTTTGGAGATCTAGAATAGATTAATCCAATTCCCATTATTTATGGGAAAAATCACTTGGTTTAAGAACACAATTGAATGAATTAAGTCTGTTAACCAAGGTACGTCTGTAATACGAATCTCATGATGTCACCATCAGTGTGCCTCTGTCATGAGGCACATACACAAGCTAAAATTTTATTCTAATATATGATGAGTCCAGGTTTTACTCGAATCTCCTAGGTTGGATTGCAAATGACACATCTATTAGTCACAGGAATTCCCAAGGGCCCTGTCTCAACTAGAAAAAAGTTCCAATCTTCCTACCTAGTTGGTCAAGTGACATGACTTAGTTTTTCTGGACTTTCTGGATGATTGTGTGTAAAAGGTATCAACCTGAAACAATCAAAACACAAAAGTTGTGGAATCTAGCCTTTGAGCATTAGTACAAACTACAGCAGGACCAGTGATAAAAGAGATCATGTCCGACCTTTCTAATTACAAGCTAATTTCGCTGAATTTTCAAATATTCGTACCAAATTCTCAAAAGAGTACAGTACCGGAAGTTTTTGCATTCCCTTTGAAAAGAGTCCATAACCCTTGGATAGAAAAATATGTCCTATTTTATTTAGTTAAAAATTTATACAGAACGGAACATTTCCAGGGCTGCCTGAGGTGTCCAGCCATCTCCCTTGCTGAGTGATGCAAAAAGCCTCTCGCTCGCAGGAGATGCTGGATAACTGCCAGCCGCAAAGACACAGGGACTGCACTGCCAGGTGATAAAGCTTTATGTGGGGTTGACATAGCAGGTTAGGCCAGGGAGGAGTCTCCCTTGGTGCCTCGGAAAGAAGAGCTAGCAGGTCGGATGCCAAAGCCACCAGAATCATCTTGAGATTCGGGGTGATCATCACTTGACTGCTCACCCTGCGAATCAGACAAAACAAAGGAAAGGCGTAGACATCTACGTTGTCACATGGGTGTTGGAACACATCCTCCGCACTGACCCATGGGTCCAGCACAACTGAACAGAAGACCTGAAGCTTTCTGTTGTGCCGGGTGGCGCACAGATCTATGGCTGGACGTCCCCACAGATCGAACAACCTCTACGCGATGTCTAGGTGAAGGGACCACTTTGTCCCTATTACCCGATTATGGTGGCTGAGCTTGTCTGCCACTACATTCATCTGGCCTGAAATGTACCTGGCTGACAGCTCTACCGAGTGGGCCAGAGCCCACTTGTGCACCTGCATTGTCAACTGATGAAGCAGAAGGAACACCAGGCGCCCCTGCTTGTTGACGTATGCCACTACCATGGTGTTGTCACTCATCAACACAAATCGATCCTGAAACTCTTGGAGAGCCAAGAAGGCCGCCATGAGTTTCAGGATGTGGATGTGAAGGCTATTGTCGTCTTGGTGCCACAATCCTTAAGTTGGCAATCCCTCCAGGTGTGTGCCATATCCCTCGGTCGATGAGTCTGAGAACAGAAGCATGTCTGGAGGGGGAGTATGTAGGCATACTCCAACTGAAAGGTTCCTGACGTCCATCCACCAGTCTAAGTCCTGTCCCACCTCCTCTGAAAGAGGGATGAGAAAAGACTGGGGGTCTCGAGTCAAAGGGGTAGACACCCATGAGGGACCAGCTTCTCCAATGACAACAGGTGACTGATGACGACTTACCACTGCCGAGCTGGCTGCTCCTGTCGAGACAGGAACAGCTGTGCTGCCTTCCTGAGCCTATTGCACGAGTGCGAGATCCTTCGTTGAACCAGGAAAGGTAGGTACGGGGACAGACCGGAAGTTGGTGAGGGGTGGGTAAGACTCAAAGGAGAGTAGATATCCCTCCCAAAGGACATCCACTACCCAGGTCTCATAGGCACCCCCACCACTGGCAGCAGCTGGAGGGGAATGTCGCCCCTAGTGTTTCCCCTTCTTCGCCTTGCCCCTTTACCGGATTGGAAAGAGGGCTGAAAGGGGCACAATTGCCCACCATTCCCGGCGGAAGAAGGAGGCTGGGTATTCCTGCGGGAACCCTTTGAAGTCTGGGACTTCTTGGGGACCGAGGAAGTGCTAGCCTGGCCCAAAGGTCGAGCTGCAGTGGAGCATGAAGACCTGGAGGTCTTGGCCACTGCCTGGTGGACAAAGCGGTCGCTGTCTTTGACTCGACGCTTGTCCACCACAGCATCTACCAGCTCTCTAGGAAAGAGAGAGGCAGAACCCAACAACGGTCTGTTCAATAGGGTCACTGCCAACTTGGGACCTAGAGACCTGGCGAAACAAGAAAGGACAGCATCTCTTCTCTTTAACACCAGGTTCGCCCACAGGTTTGCCATCTGGTGGGCAAGGTAAGAGATGGCTCTACTTCCAGACTGGCACAGCCTCCCAAAAGCAGAGTCCTTCCCAGGCACAATAGCACCCGAGGAGGCAGCCACTTTGGATATTGTGAATGACCACAGATCCAGTAAGAAGACTGCCTGGAGTCCTGCCATAGGGGTGGCTTCCAGGGTTGCTGCTTCTTGCTGCAAGAGGGAGATTCCTTCCACAGTAAGCTGCTGCAGCAAGAGACCTGGGCCTAGATGCACCAGGTCTGGGTCAACCTGGCTGGTCAGCAATTCCCTCTCCAAGGACATATCAAAGCGCTTTTGTCGAGGCAGAGGAGGAGGAAGCAGTTTGTCTGAGCGGTTCGAACGAAGTGAATTATCTTGCCCAGAAACAAAATTATTCACTTGATCGAGAACTCCCTCGGCAACCGTGGACCACGGCAGCCTCACTGAAACCTTGGGTATCTTTTTCGGTTTCCAGAAGGATTCGAGGTGCAAAGAATGATCCACAGACAAGGCCGTGGTCCTTTCCCCAAGGTCATTGGTGTGCGCATCCTGGGGAAGGAGGACCCTCAAGTCCTTACAGGGTGTCGTCCTCCCAATCTACTCTCCTGGAAGGAGGGAGAACCTTGGCAGACCCCTTGGATCCTTCCTACACTACGCAGGTGTACAACCTTGTTGATCGGAGGACCAAGCCAGAAACGTATGACTCTGTAGTTGAACTCTGGGGAGAGGAGTCTCCCAAGTTCCTCCTCTCTGTCTTGCCCCTCCCAGGGAAACCCAAGGAGGTTGATGGGACAGGCGAGGAGGATCGCGCTACCCTGCCAGTCCTGCTGGCAGAACCAGCAGGAGGAGTGGGCCGAGAGTGGTCATCAACCCGCAGTGATGACAGCAACCCCGGTCCAGGAAAGCGTAGCAGTTTGTGCTAGCCAAGCCGAGTGCTCGACCCAACAGAAACAGGCCAATTACGCAAACGCGATCGGGGACTGGGTGGAGTCGAATGCACAGCTGGCTGGCTGGTGAGAATTTGCGCTGTCCTCTTGATGGGCCCCCGTCTTCTTTGAGGCCAGACACAGTGCCAGCCTTGGAGGCAGACTTCTTAGGCGTGGCAATGGGTGTGCAGACTGAGGTTTGCATGCCCACAGCTCACAAAACCCTAGACCCAGGGATCAACGATTCAGTTCCCTGACCCAAAGGACAGGAAGCGCCGACAAGAGATCCCACTGCTTCCCCTGTGGAGGGAGGCATTCCCTTAGAAGTTCCAGAATGGGATTTCATGTTGGGGGTGGGGGGGGGGGGGGGGAAGACAGCCTTCTTCTTCAAACGATGAGCCTCGCAAGAAGAAGGGGATGAGGTAGCAGATGACAACGACGAAGACAATGACACCTTCCTAGACCTCTTCTTCGACTTCTTCTTCATCATCATCATCAGGATAGTGGTCTAGTCCCCCATCCAGGAGGGAGCAGCAGATGTCACAGCAGCAGCCAGGGTGGCCAGGGTAGCAGGAGTGACCCAGGCATCAGATTCATCAACAGTGGTGACTGAGGCAGCCAGTACAGTCTGGGAGCCAGGGAAGCCAGGAGTAGCGACTGGGGCGACCAGAACAGCCTGGGCGACTGGGATAGCCAGGGCAGGTGGAGCAGCCAGGATAGTCTGGGAGCCAGCAAGCCCAGGAACCGCAGGAGCAGGAACCGTAACATGAGGCACAGAAGAGGTCACCATCATGGAGGGTCCTAGCTGGTACAGCGGGGCCACAGAGAAGCAAGGAGGCAGAGGCACTGCGTGCCGAGATGCTGGTACGGCGGTCACCTGGGGATCAGGTGAGATGAGACAGTCACTGGCATCTTAGCAAAAGCTATCATGGTCACAGTGCTGGTGGCAGATGTAGCCGCAGCGTAAGTTACTACCGGAGCGCCAGTCAGATGAGCAAGGAGACCCTCCAGTGATGGGATGCCAGGAAGAGCCAGGTTGAATTCAGATCCATAGCCTGTCCCCCGAGAGAAGCCTCTACCTCCAAACCTGAAGGAAAAATCGGGTTAGTGGAGGGGGCCTCCACTCGCTCCAAGGGAAAAAATTCCCCCCGAGATAAGGAGAAGAGGACTTCCTGATCATCACTGACCCCTCACCTTCGTTCCACGCCCGACAAAGCGAGCGAAGAAGGAGGGGAGTCCTCTCCCAAAGGAGAGGCAGCCACAAGGGGAAGTTTGCCAGGAGAGAAATAATCTTGAAGGGTTAGCCACCAACGGAGTCATCGGGGAGCGTATAACCCTCTGACAACACCTTGGAAGGCTTCCTCCAGTACGGTTTCCTCCCCTCAAACTTCACCCACTGCTCAGCCGACCAGGAACAACACTCAGCACAAGCAGATTCTCATAAACAAACACATCCTGTGCAAGAGGAGCAGAGGGCGTGCAGGTCCACATCAATATTTGACCTGAAGTTACTACACTTCTTCCCGCCAACCCCAGAACATATGCTGGGGGAAGACGGGCTTATGAGGTTTAATTCCTTCATGAGCTTGCATAATGGCAAACACACAAAACAATCAAAACAAGGTAGCCTAAATAGAAAAGATCCCGCCAGACAAACAGCTAAACAACAGTCAGGGCAGAGAGCGAAGAAACACGTCTGCACCGCAAGAGAGCCGAAAGCAAATTGGAATGTTTACATCCAGGCGGGTTGGGACTCCTGCCTCCCAGACAGTAGTTAACTGCCTAACCACCTAATTTGAAAGTTCAACGGCTGTTTCCAGCTTCGCTGAAAGTAGTTCCTAATGTAACGGACCAATGGTTTGTATATCATGTCGGAACAATCTCTTATTCTTACCTTTAAAATATCCCTGTTACTGCACTCAGCTGGTTTCTTGATATCTTGCATATTTTCATTAAATGACAGCCAATTCGTAACTAGTTTGTTGTTAACTGCTTAATTATAAACAGTTCTCCAAAACCTCCAAGGTTAAGCTTCACCTGAGACACACGTTTAAGTTGTTCCTGAAACAGATTATTAGAATTTAGTTTTGAGATTTCAAAATAACAGAGTTTTAATGACTAAACTATGAACACTTTTCTGCATACAGCACCATCACATAAAAAATTGACTTTCAATCCTTGCTTTTACATCTGGTAAGACTTTAAAAAGGCACCAGTATCCCATTGATTGGTTATACTGAATCGGCTATCAAAAGTCTTCAGTCCCTAGAGATAACTTTAAAGTGATCCAAAGAGCCTTTCTGATAACCTTTGATAATTTCATAATCTTAATGTTTAACCAAAAACATCTTGCAATATCTGGTGACTTGATTCAGGAGCAAACTTTTCTCATGAATTCATTATTCAAAACAAAATTAACATTTCAGTATACGTAGCTAAGGTGTTGCAGTAATATTCAGTTTAACGGACAAATGACCGTTGATTCCCTTCACAAGCTTTCATGTGGATATGTGATACATAATAAACTTTCACATATTTATGACACCTTAATTCTTAAACATTTCCTATTCTCGTTTTCTGATAACTTATAATTTATGAACATTTGTAAAGGCTGAATTTATCCGTTTTTTTTTTTTTTTTAACATTTATTCTGAGAATATTTCACAAGAGATTTTATATAAGATTTAGGAGGCATATAGCATTTTCATCTCAACACATGCTTTGCACGACTAATACAACAAGACAGTACTAGGAGTGCTCTACTGAAATAAATCATTGGGGAATAAGCAAAAAATGAATACTTTGCTATCATGCCCTAAGTAGCCTATACCAAGTGCAGTACTGTACTACTTTCACAGCAAACCACTAGGTGGGAGAACATTATAGGACTAATCAGTGAATAATGTTATGTTACTCCTAAGGCTGGAACTGTTCGTGAGTGGATTACGTCTCCTGCTCTAATTAGGGCTCAAATTTGGGTGTTTATTGGTAAGATTGTTCGGTTGTCTACTTCTGAAAGTCGAAATTCTCTTTCTGTAATCTCTTGTGTAGATACTATGTATGAATCAAATCAAATTTCGGTGAAGTCTGAGTATTCGTAGCTTTAGTATCATTGTCGACCAATGGCTTCAAGTGTTACTCTTGGGTTGTTAACTTCATGTTGTTAACTTCATGTAAATACAGTAATCATAAAGACGGGAGTGCGATGAAGATTAGAATAATGGCAGGTAGGACTGTTCACATTGTCTGGATGGTTTGGTGTTCTACTATATGATCTGGAAGTGTTTCAACTAACCATCCCAGCTCCTCATCTACTATAAATCTTTTTCATAAAAGCTGCTAATAACTGATAAATGTAGATCTAAGCCGGCTGTCTGCGGTGAGCTAGACTATGGCAGTTGACGTTTTTCTATAGAACTTTACCTGATGAACTAGAATTTAAAGTAATATTTTGTCACTCGACTGTAAGCTGTAAATTATCTTAGAACTGTAGCCGACAGTAAAGGGGACCCGTTGGGAATCAGGGTTTTGGGTGGGGCAAAACACTTTCGAGAATAGCTAACGGTAAGGGGGACCCATTGGGATTTGGGGTTTTGGGTTGGGTAAATAACTTGGGAAAAGGTTTGGGCACCTTATTGTTGTATTTCCTCTTATATATGTCATTTGGAACATGAAAAACAATCGTAAAAAAAAAGGACAAATAAATGGACAGCGGGAGCTGTTCCAAAGGCACTTTTCATGCATTACTACTACTGCTGATTCTAGGCCCTATCACACATGCGCAGTCTTACGGGCGAGCTAATCACCCGATGCCTCCAACTGAGAGAGTAGTATTCCAAGCCGGTGCTCCACAGTGAGTTAGACTGTGGCAACTGACGTTTTCCCGTGTGATTTTACTTGCTTTACAAGAAGTTAAAGTAATATTTTACATTTTCTGTAACCGTGTGGCTAGTGCACGCAGTGCAACATTACCACCTGCCAGAACATAAGAGTTTGCCAAGAATATTTCAATGGGGATAAGGCGCAAAGCACCGTTCCGCCACCTGTTTACGTTTCTTTGGCCCAACCAAAAGCTTCGAATAGTGCCCAGTCAAGCTAGACTATGGCAATTGACGTTTTTCTGTATTGGTTTACTTGTTTTACAAGAGTTTAAGGTAATATTCTACCAGCCGGCTGCAGCTAAACTGTAATTTACCTTTGAACTGTATAGGTCAGTGCAGGGGACCCGGTGGTACTGTTGTGTAGCCTTCAAAGGTCAATTACAGTTTAGTTACAGCCAACCGACAAAATATTACTTTAAATACTTGTAATGCAAGTAAAATAACATAGGAAAATGTCAACTGCCATAGGATACCTCACCGCGGACAGCCGGCTTAGAATTACCCTTAACACAACTGCCAAACTACACTCATGATGATCAGGCATAAAGGATCTAAGCTAACTAAAAATACCATAGGCAGTTGAAATTTGTGAGGGTCAGAGTCAATTTCTTATGGGCTAAGGGTTAGCACTAATATCAGACAGTTCAGTGTTGCTGAATCATATTTTTTCATAGCTGTATATTGCCAATGCACAATGAGCAGTGGTGCCAATTATCTCATAGGTATATGTCATCAATTACAACACCAATATTTGCCAAAGCTAAATCCAGTAATTTACCAAACTAAGAGTAGGTATAGATTATTAGCAGCTGGACACAAAACAAACAAAGGTTTATTTGGCAAGGAAAAATGAGAAAAAACAAAAAGGTGCTAGAATCATTTTCTCTAACGGGAAGTAGGCTGTCATCAGTGATGCTGGTATGAAAATAATTCCTGAATAAAAATATCTACCAAAGACTGAAACAATTTCACCTTAGTAACCACTGAGTTTACTGGGAAAAATTATGACTCTTATTTATTACGTATCATGACAGTGTATATGTGACAGTCAATATGGATTATCCATAGCCTAGGTATAATTATTCAGTTAAATGAATATAAAAGTGGTAACCCTGAAGGTTAACATCTTCCACAAGGATCTAGTAACAAGGTTATGTTATGTGGGGCGGGGGGGGTGTGTTGTCCAGGAAGGCAAAGGGCCCCAGCCAGGTAAGGAACAAGGATCCCAAGTTTGACAAGGTGTGCTTAAGTTCAAACCTTACTGTCTATTTTCATTTGGAGGGCCTTAGGTTAAGACTGTGGGGGGAGGGAGGTCCTGGGGAGTGAAGCCCCCAAGCAAGGCAGGCCTCAGCACCCTTTGTTAGGTTAGGTTAGGTCGCAACCATGTTATATATTTTAATTTATTGTCCCCTAGGTTCAGTTTAATGAAGGGTCCAAAGGTGTAAAAGAGACCCTAATATGAGCCAGGTAAAGGTCTCGTGTCGTAGGTTAAGTAAGTTTGGAATACATCTACACTCAAATTGTATTTTCCTTATCCAAAAACATTTTTCACGCTGTGGTAAGCCATAACTATCATATATAGAGGGGTACAATATCTCTTAAAATTTGCAAGCAAAAATGTCTGAAACATTCAAATTACAGACTAAAACAAGGGAAAATCAGACTGAAATTATGGTTAAAAATAAAGTTACCTTTTACTGTACAGTCCCTCTCTACGTATTTTAGCCTTGGTAGACTATGACAATTGTGCAAATAAAACAACTGTCCCCACCCTAAACAAATCTAAAAACTTTTCATGCTATGCTCTTATGTCTACATAATATGATTAATATGAAAATCATACTAAAATCCATCATAATTCTACAGTGACCAATGTATGCCAACTTTTGTTTGTTTTAACATTCCATGACAAAGAATGTTAAAACAAAAGTTGATAAATATCTAAACACGATAATCATGAGAGTGGTTGCTGTACTCAAGTAAAATTTCACCCAGTAAGGTAAATCTAAGCAGTAGCTCCGCCGCGGCAATTTCCTTCTAACTTGACTTTTTCTACAGTTTTTTGGTTGCTAATTATGGATTTACCTTAAATTTTTGTCGCATGAATGTAATTAACCTGTTATTAACCCCTGAAGTCCATCCAACAAGGGGTTTCCATACGTGATCTTTACAAGACAGAGGACGGGTACGTCTGTTTGGAAGGGTTCATATCCCGTCCGGCAAGTGCAATAACTTAACATACGGGTACCCGGTCCACCGGGCCAGTACTAAACACGGCGAAGGGACATTCTATTTGGCCGACAACAAACAAATGCGCCACCGGTATCAGAAGCCCTAAAAGTGTAGAAAAAACCAGGGTAGATCTAAGCCGGCTGTCCGTGGTGAGCTAAGCTATGGCAGCTGACATTTTTCTATAGAACTTTACCTTCTGAACAAGAATTTAAAGTAATATTTTGTTGCTCGGCTGTAATTAAGCTGTAAATTATCTCAGAGCTGGTGTGGTAAAACCCTTTCAAGAATAGCTAAGAGTAAGGGGGACCCTGTTGGGAATTCGAGATTTTTGGTGGGGTAAATAACTTGGGAAAAGGTTTGGGTACCTTATTGTTGCATTTCCTGTTATATATGTCATTCGGAACATGAAAAACAAGTGTAAAAAGAAAGGCGAATAAATGGATAGTGGGAGCCCGTTCCAAAGGCACTGTTCATTCATTACTAGTACTGCTGATTCTAAGCCTTAACACGCATGCGCT
Source organism: Macrobrachium rosenbergii (assembly GCA_039081455.1). NCBI lineage: Eukaryota > Metazoa > Arthropoda > Malacostraca > Decapoda > Palaemonidae > Macrobrachium > Macrobrachium rosenbergii. The sequence continues at coordinate 29,609,515 of JANJGK010000041.1, forward strand.
ACTTTTCAGCAGCTGCCGGTTTCCTGTGCTTAGCAGGTAATTCTAAGCCGGCTGTCTGCGGTGAGCTAGCCTATGGTAATTGACGTTTTCCTATGTTATTTTACCTGCCGAACAAGAATTTAAAATAAATATTTTGGAGTTCGGCTGTAACTAAAATGTAACTGACCCTTGAAAACTGCATGTCTGTACCAGTGGGTCGCACACAGCTCAAGGATAAATTACAGTTTAGCAGCAGCCGACCAGCAAAATATTACCTTAAACTCTTGTAAAGCGAGTAAAATAACATAGAAAAACGTCAACTGCCATAGTCTAGCTCCACTGCACACTATTCAAATTTTTCATAAACGTGAAACAAAACGTTACCATTTCTGCTTTCAACTCGGGTGGCCTCTATAGGTCGCATGGCAGAACGGCACTGCATGCCTTATCTGCATTTTTAAAGATTTCTCGCAAGTTCGTACGCTCTGGCAAGAGGTAATTACTTTAAATTCTCGTTCAGCAAGTAAAATAAAACAGGAAAAAGTCAATTGCCAGTCTCTCGCAACTCTTGCTAAGCGCAGAAAACCGGCAGCTGCTGATTCATGAACTGAAAGCTAGCAAATGCTTGTTAAGGCTTAGAATCAGCAGTACTAGTAATGAATGAAAAGTGCCTTTGGAACGGCTCCCACTATCCATTTATTCCCCCTTTTTATGCTTGTTTTTCGTGTTCCAAATGACATGTATAACAAGAAATACAACAATAAGGTACCCAGGCCTTTTCCCAAGTTATTTACCCCACCAAAAATCCCGAATTCCCAACTGGTCCCCCTTACTGCTAGCTATTCTCGAAAGGGTTTTACCACACCCAAAACCCCAATTCCCAACGGGTCCCCTTTGCCGTTGGCTATAGTTCTAAGGTAATTTACAGCTTAATTACATTTGAACGCTAAAATATCACTTTAAATTCTTGTTCAGCAGGTAAAGTTCTATACAAAAATGTCAACGCCATAGCCTAGCTCACCGCGGACAGCCGGCTTAGATCTACCATCTTTAAAAATGCAGATAAGGCGTGCAGCACCATTCTGCCACAGCAACCTATAAAGGCCACCAAAGTTGAAAGTGGAAATGGTAATTTTTGTTTCCCGTTGACTAGTTTCAAATAGTGTGCAGTGGAGCTAGGCTATGGCAATTGACATTTTTCTGTGTTGTTTTACTTTGCTTTACAAGAGTTTAAGGTAATATTTTGCCGGTCGGCTGCTGCTAAACTGGAATTTACCCTTGAGCTGTGTGCGACCCACTGGTACAGACGTGCAGTTTTCAAGGGTCAATTAGTTACAGCCGACCGACAAAATATTTTTTTTAAATTCTTGTTCAGCACGTAAAATAACATAGGAAACGTCAATTGCCATAGGCTAGCTCACCGCGGAGGAGCCGGCTTAGAATTACCAAAACCAGCTTCCAAGATAAAAACAGGCGCAGAGCTAATATTTAGAATTACTGCGAGAAGTCAGTGGGTTGTAACTTTACCGTAACATTATTAGTAGGTAATTCTAAGCCCGCTGTCCGCGGTGAGGTAGCCTATGGCAGTTGACGTTTTTCTATAGAACTTGACCTGAACAAGAATTTCAAGTAAAATCTTGTCGGTCGGCTGTAACTAAAGCGTAATAGACCCTCGAAGACTGCACACCGGTACCGTGGGTCCCCTGCACTGGCGCATACAGCTCAAAGGTAAATTACAGTTTAGCTGCAGCCGACGGGCAAAATATTACCCTAAACTCATGCAAAGCAAGCAAAGCAACACTGAAAAACGTCAACTGCCACAGGCTACCTCAACTACACACTAACCGTTGCTTGCCATCAGGGCGAAGAAACGTAAACGGTAAACAAATCCGCCATCTTGGGTTACGTAACCACTAGGGAGCCATATGTTCAGCAGGGGGGGGGGGGGGGGAAGGAGAGGTACTGCACAAAAGGTACAAGTTGGTAAAGTGACGTAGGACTTATGTAGAAACATGGCGTTAAATGACAGTTACCCAAAAAATAATAACGCTCCTACATGAAAAGCACTAAAACCTAATAACACCAAAACACAGGTGACCTAACTACCTACTAATAAAGAAGATAGTTTAGGAACCTAACCTTAAAGGGGTGGAGGGTACAATTCAGCCGCCGCCTTTACAAACGCGTGGAGCCTCGTCTTCGGGTCATCAAAGTGGATTTTAAAATGGGCTACTGCCAAGTACCCGACGAAGTTGTACCCCCTACGGCCGTACCTAGGCGTCGTCTCACGAAGTTCCCTCCACCTCCTCTCAATAGTATTTGTATGCGCACCAGTTACTGGGTCCACAAAGTTCATGGAGTGATTGACGGTTAAGTGCACGTAGCCTTCGTCCTTCAGGCAGTCATAAGCTCTCCAGCAATCAGATACAATAGTTGTCCCCGGTACAATGTAGTCCTTATAACTAAGGTAGCAATTGACACAGGTAAGAGGCAAATTGCACTTGGTTACAGGCTCAGAGGAGCGGGAGGTTCCGGGGGTTACGTCCGCCATCATGCTGGGTTGAAGAGTGAGTGAACTGTGCCGGTGAACTGCACCGGAACAGGGTAGGAAGGATAAAGTTGGGGGTGCTAAAAGTGTATTTCTGCTTTCAGTTTTGGGGTAGCGGAACGGCGCTGCGCACCATATCCGCATTTTTTAAAATAATCTGGCAGGCTCGTATGCTCTGGCAAGCGGTAATATTGCGCTGCGCGCACCAACCACAGGGCTTACAAAATATGTAAAAAAAGGTTTCTGTTAACGTCACTGAGAGAAAGTGGTAGCGAAACGTCCTGCAAGACCCTTCTCCTCCTACCCCATATACATGCTTCAGGTGTCTGCCGACAAATGTAAAGTAATTTTGTAAGTTATTTATGGTAAAATCATGTTGCGAAGAGACGTCAATATATTTGTGAACGGAAAAGTACTGGAAGAACGTTGTAGGCACAAGCTACAACGAATAGGAAACGGTTATAAAACAGTTGAGCAAAAGGAATGCATGTAACTGAGTTTATGTATCCCCCAAATTCTCCACCTGGGTGAAATGTAATGTTGGGGTAACGTTGCAACGTGATTGGTTGGGTACAGCCACCCGCCAAAAAACCCACCAACTACTCTCTCAGTTGGAGGCATTGGATGAACCGAAAGCTCCCCTGTAAGACCGCGCATGCGTGACATGGCCTGGAATCAGCAGTAGTAGTGGTATGTGAAAAGTGCCTTTGTAACGGCTCGCACTGTCCATTTATTCCCCCTTATTTTTACGCTTGTTTTTCGTGTTCCAAATGACATATATAACTGGAAATACAACAATAAATTGCCCAAACCTTTTCCCAAGTTATTTACCACACCCAGAACCCCGGATTCCCAACGGGTCCCCCTCACCGTGAGCTATTCTCGAAAGTGTTTTTACCCACCCAGGACCCAGATTCCCAACCGGTCCCCCTTACCGTTGGCTACAGTTCCAAGGTAATTTACAGCTTAATTACAGCCGAGCGACAAAATATTACTTTAAATTCTTGTTCAGCAAGTAAAGTTCTATAGAAAAATGTCAACTGCCATAACCTAGCCCACCGCGGACAGCCGGCTTAGATCTACCTATTAGTATTTGCCTTTCACAATACACAATGGAAAAAAAAACTGCCTCAACCTCATTTGCCCATCCCATTCCTATCAGTGACAAACCTCTCTGGCATGCCGAAAGTAAATGCTACTACACGGATCCATTGACGATTATGGTCGTTAATGATTAGCCTATTCATCACATAGAACTTCGGGCAGCTTACCTTAAGTTAACTTATAGCAGTGACCCTACTAAAACTATGCAGGTTTGGAGTAGTTGCGTAGGCCGCCATGTTAGATCATGGACCGCGGAGCCTCATAGCCGCAGAGGACCAGAGCAGCCACCTTTTTTTTGTCAGCATATCGTACCTTGGTTTTAAAATTATCGTTTTTCTTTTTTCAAAGTATCCTACTAAATTATCAAACTCTAGTGATACTAATACTAACAAAAGTACTTCAGAGCAATAGGAAAATGTCCTTGCAGTTATTTTGAGCTAATGTGAGTAAATTCGTTACTGGTCTAGCCAATGTTCTTTAGTTAATTTTATCACTAAATAGTAACTATTCATACATCGCTTTTAAGGTATGAAATACATAAAAAGAACTAATTTTCACCGGATCTGTATTATACTGAATATTAATTCCGTAGTGTACAGATGATAATCATAAGAATTTTTCCTTTTGCAAAATTGTAAAAAAAAAAAATCATTACCGATGGGATAATTATGTAAATTTATTTGGATACAAAATAGCCTATATACGTAACTCAGCTTTACTGAGCAAAATTAGTTTCCTTGCATAATTTGCACTGCATACATTACATCAAGCCAAATTTCTAAAATGAGATGTGTAAAGGGAAAAGTTTAGTGAATATCAAATAACTATTTTTTTTAATCTAAATGTTTTCCAGTACGTGAAACAGAATTATCGTACAAAAGTGACATCGTGCCTGTAGATAATTATCGTATGTAAGAAAACCTTTAGCGAACGGAGCAACGGTTAGAATTCACACGTTTTCCTACGTGGGGAGTACTCGCCTTTAAATTAACAATGGCATGGCACATGAATGACTTATAATACTGAAGTGAATTGAAATAATTCAGTTACTACATAAAAAAAAGCTATATAATGACTTCACATTTGCTTGTACCAATTTGTGTTGACATACGACTGACTACGAGATTTATGAATATGATCTATGCATGATTATTACAGGGCCATAATATTCCTAAGTAAATCATATTTCTGGGCTATTAAACTGTTGTTCATATAACCCTTCAATCTGATAACACTCATATTAAGCTCTTTAGATGTTCCAATTTTTGCAGGAGGTAAATGCATTCACTTATTGTCAGAATCAAAGTTTTAAATTCAATACCAGACTAATTATTGTCCTTTTTTAGTTATTGTAATACAGAAATCATCCAATACTACTTTTAATAATTATAGAGGTAAATTAAAACTTGTTTTACAATGACTGTCAGTAGACAATAAACACAGTATAGAATGAACGACCTTATTTCCATGAAAAAGAATTCCTTGTAGGCTATATTCAAGATATATATAAATTCATACTCATTTTATGGCAACACCTTTATTTTAAAAGTTATATTTTCAATTGACAATGACCGTCAATAGACAACGCACACTGAATAAATACAAAGATACAAGACTAATTATTTGCAAGAAAAAAAAATCGTCGTATTTTACGGATGTGTAAAATGCTCCAGATTTACAGTGGCGAAAAAGTCTGCACTTTAGGAACAACTTAACAATGAACTTGCCCACTCTGAAGCATCCAGATTTAACAATAAACTTGAAGAGTGACTGAACTTTTCCAGCTGCATTCCACGTTTTTACTTTGTCAGGGTAGGACACAAGAATGGCAAGATCACAGGTGGAGAGCAACTTGGAAACAGCTCCTTATAGCCTATTCAAAATGTCAAACACATCATTCACCACTTTAACAAAGTTTACTATATGTTTGGCATATTCTGGAAGCTAACCAAGGGCCACGAGCATGTGGATACTAATTGACACTGCATAAAGCAACAAACAGCAAGAAGATTATTAGGACTAGGAACAACTGGTTACAGTTGGGCCTAGAGGAGTTCATACAGCTAATGGTTTTATTGTAATTTTCAAAGGGTTTGAAATGTGCTACAGAGCCTTCTATTTATCGTAAACAACTATAGACACCTTATTTCATGGCAGTGGCCGTGACAACGATTTTGATGTATGAAGTATAGTATTTAAGTTTTATCACATTGCAACAGAAATAATGAACAATTAATTTGAAGTTTGAAAGTAAATGTACGCCGATGTAATTTTTGGTGCCATTCGTATGGGAAGCTTGGAGTCTTTACACATAGGAACATAAGACAGATTTAAAGTAAAAGGAATCACTAACACTTCTTCAAGTAGTTTTTACCAATAAAAACTGAAGGGAAGGAACACCAGCAAGAGATGTTCAAAACGTCAAAGTATGAGGTTGTTAACTGTCTGTGAACCATCAGCTGGAAACAAAAATTTAAAGATATTAAATTAAATAATAAAGCTAAAACATAATCAGTTATGTCAATTTAGTACAAAATGACAAAAACATGAAGGTTAGTTGAATATGTCTTGTTATCTGCAAATATTACGGGCATCTTCCTCTATATGTTCTAGATATTTTTCAGGATGTGAGAAGTGTCACACAGAGCAAAACACTTTTTGGTCATCACACTGGAAACAGATAATTACGAAATAAATTTTGAATACAAGAACAAAAATTCTCATACAGATAACTGTTAAAACTGCAGAAAGGATTTGTTAGTTTCTTGTTAATGATATAGTAAAATAGACTGATGCACTTTGTGTACTTAAGTAAACATACAACAGAAACGGGCGTGCTCCTCAGACCGTTGTGCAGGAACCAATTACACTCTCCTTGGTCGCACACTGTGATAACAGGTTTCAGCCTAGTACGAAGCAAGGCCTTGGGGTTGCACTGTGCATTAGCAGTCTTTTGAGGTCCTTGGCTGATGCAGAATTATGGCTTAAGTCAAAATCAACAGGCTCCTGGCTGCTTCCATTTTGCCATAATGCCTCTGACCATAAATCCCAGTGCCTGGTTAACTGGGTTTGATTGTTTCTGGACAAGGCTGAGTAGCCATTGGATTCATATTTTGCAGAGTTGTACCAGATTTCTTGGCTAATACTCATTTCATCACATGTCACCACACGTTACTTTTCTAGGGAGCTGAGGTTTATTGCCTTGGTAAAAACGAGGTGCTCTACTATGGGTTTCATAGACAGTGCAAGTGCGATTTTTTGCAATTATTCTGTAACGAACACTCGTATCAGTACGGGATTTTGCTATAGTGTATTACACCCAGTGAGGAAATTTATAGGAGTATCATGAATCATTAATTGTTAATTATAAAGACTCTTGCCCCTATACCAAAGGGCAAAGTCTCAATCGGCCAGTCACAAAAACGAACAACCATATACAAAAACTCCCCCCTCCTTCCCTCTCCTTTCTTCCCTCACCTGCCCTCCCCCTCCCTTCAAGCTCTCTCTTTCACTCTCTTTTTCTCTCTCGGAAGGTAGCTTAAGTTTCAACTTATTTTGTATGATTTTTTTAAATATCAAGCAAGCTATCTATCTGTCTATCTAATTATAATTCATATTGTTGTAGCTATGTAACGATTCAATCGGTTGTTACCTATCAGATGACTGATTTCTTTATGCATTGATTTGCTCATTTCTCTCTCTCTCTCTCTATGATAGTGGTTATGTAAATAATTATTAGGCTGAGATCTATCTGAAGGGTTTTGGAGTAGTTGAGTGATAGATGCTATGACTGATAGGAAAATGGCTGTTGTACCTGCGTTTGCTTACCTTCTTCGCAAACCTCATTTCTACTCAGGGCATTAGCCATCTACTGGTATTACGAGGGTGAGCTTGAAGAAGTGATGGCCACCTCAGAGCATAACTGTCCGTATGGTTGCAGAAATGAGTTTGTCACCCAACTCTTCAACTTTTTTAATAAAGAGAAAGCTAAACAATTGCCTTCAGATTCGTTTGAACAAGTAACTTGTTACAGTTACTCTATGAATTACAAATAAATATTGACCCTTTCCACAGGATATTCATCAGAGTTACAGCTTTGATTGTACTGATGCACGTATTTTCAAGTCACAGATGTTCAAATTTTATTTTATATGATACATATCTATATAAATCCTTTCCTTCATACAAGCCTTACCACCGTGTTGCAGCAGCCTTGAGGATGAAAGTGGGGACGGTGCATTCGATTGTGTATCGCAGGACTAGGCCACGGCCCGTCACACCACCAACGTCTCCAGCACAGCCTATCTTTGACAGTTTCTCTGTAGGAGCCATACGTCGGCACATCCATACAAAGTTTGTTGCCAAGCAGGCTTTTACTCTCGCATCCCTGGCATAGAACCTGAAGGGAAGAAAGTATCATCCCTGAAAGTACCTCAAAGATTTCGCTATGGCGCTTACTCCACGAAATGGGAATCGAGTATAAGACCACTCAGCGCAAGATGTGTCAGGAAGGAGTCGATTGACATCATGTGCCAAAGGATACGTTCCCTGCGGGACCTTCAAAGACAGGGAAGACGGCAGGGAGGTAGTGTACCTGGATGAAACGTGGTTCACAACCAGAATGAGTCATAACATGGAATGGGTGGATACCACACAGCCCAATACCAGTGCCAATTACAGCCGTCAGGTGCCACCAGGAGAGGGCGAACGTTTCGTGGTAGTCGTCCGTGGTACAGCCGATGGCTTCATTGAGGGCTCCTTCCTCTGCTTCCCTGCTAAAAATACCAGCGGCGACTACCACGGGGAAATGAATGGCGAAATGTTCCTACGGTGGCTAACAACTCAGCTCCTACCACTCCTAGAGGAGCCTTCAGTATTAGTGATGGACAATGCTCCATACCATAGTATAATGACTGAAGAGAGTCGTTGTCCCACCACTGCTACCAGGAAATCTGACCTCATTGAATGGTTACAGCGCAGAAATATATCCTTCCCGCAGCATGCTACAAGACCTGAACTCCCCTACATATGCCGTCAAAATAGGCCAGAGCCTGAGTACAAGGTAGATAACACCATTCGGGAATGGGGTCACGAAATCGTCCGCCTGCCGCCCGCACATCCCGAGCTCAATGCAATCGAGCAGGTGTGGGGACACATGAAACGATACGTGCTCTCCTCACTCCAACGTTTCACCCGAGCAGACCTGCAGGCCAGATTGGAGGAAGCAAGGCTCTCTGTCACTGGCGATGTTTGGGCAGGGACAGTGCGTCGATCACGAGCTTTTGAGGACAGTTATCGTTCAACAGATAACATGCATGACAGTATTGATCCTGTCATTATTAGTCTTGACAGTGACACTGACGATGACGTTGACTTGCTCTTAGAAAGCGGCGAAGACTAAAAAAAATAATAATAAAATAAAAAAAAAATAAAAAAAAATAAAGAATAAAAAAAACCTTCAAAGAAAATGAAATATGAAGGATTATATCCTACCCACATTCGAGTCCCGTTATTGATTGAAACAAATATTCAATCAAATTCAATTCAGTCCTTACAGAGCGTTATAAGTTTTCATGGGGGGGGGGGGAAGGGTGGGATTGGGGGCGAATATATGCGATATTAGGTGAAATAAAAATTTTGTTTCTCATTTCCTATGAATACCTATCATCTACGCTCATACCCAATACCGAAATAAGCAATGATATAATGGTGTACAATTACATATTGTTAAAAGACATTGTATTATGATATATATATATATATATATATATATATATATATATATATATATATATATATATATATATATATATATATATATATATATATATATTCTATTTAGCAAAACACTTTAAATTTATGAAGCATGGGGGCAAAAGGAAAAAATGGTTAAGCCTCTGTACCACTCCCCACATTTGTAGAAACTGACAGAAAGGCAGAGAGAGAGAGAGAGAGAGAGAGAGAGAGAGAGAGAGAGAGAGAGAGAGAGAGAGAGAGAGAGAGAGAGAGAGAGAGCAAATCAGTGTATAAATAGATGAGTTAACTGGAGGGTAACAACCAGTGAATCGCTACATTTATACAACATTATCAATTATTATTAGATAGATATACAAAATTCGTAAAAAAATATGTTTAAATCAAAGCAACTTTCAGAGAGAGAGAGAGAAAGAGAGAGGGAAGGACGTAGGGCAGGTGGGGGAAGAAAGGAGAGGGGAGGAAGAAGAAGGGGGTTGGAGGTGAAGGGGGATGGTAGGTAGGCGCAGCTTTTCTAAGCTGGTGTTCGTTTTCTTGCTTGGCTAATGAGTTTTGCCCCTTGGTATAGGTACAAAAGTCTTTATTATTTACAATAAATGATTCATGATACTCCTATAAATTTCCTCACTGGATGTAATACACTATAGCAAGATCTCGTACTGATACAAGTGTTCGTTACAGAATAATTGCAAAAAATCGCACTTGCACTGTCTGTGAAACCTATAGTAGGCGTAAATTATCCCCGAAGAAGTATAGTGGATTTGATATTAAACTAAATTTGAGGTTTAGTATTTGTGAATATAAATATTGTGACAAATTTATATATATATATATATATATATATATATATATATATATATATATATATATATATATATATATATATATATATATATATATAGTATGTGAGTGTATGTATATAATTATGTATACAAATATGTGTTCATATAAGTCGGGAACAGCCGAAGCTAGGTAAGCGCGGATTACTCAATATATGAAAGCGTAGGTTTGTATACGTGGCAGAACAAATAAATGTTTATATACAGCGAGAGAGAGAGAGAGAGAGAGAGAGAGAGAGAGAGAGAGAGAGAGAGAGAGAGAGGTGTCTTACGATTCGGTAGCTGGTGTAATTTCCTCAGCCACTCGTATGAGATTCACAAGCTGCTTCTCTACCCCACAACAAATGAGGCCATGACCCCCCCCCCCCCCTCTCTCTCTCTCTCTCTCTCTCTCTCTCTCTCTCTCTCTCTCTCTCTCTCTCTTTGAACAAGCATTCTGTACAGTTAGCATTTAAGCAATCATTTACTCTGCTAATGGAAAGAGGGACGATGAGGCTGCAACAGCCAGGACGCGCGAGTGCTGGGTCCAGCCACTGCATGGCACAGTAGCACCACACACTAGGGGTTTGACCTACAGTTTCTGGGAGACAATCGAACCTTTGCACAGAAATCAAAGGGTAGTCAGATATTGAAGCAACCATAGGTGAAGAAGCGGGCTGCCTGAGCATCTCTGTCTTAATAGCTTCTTTTTTTCGATGACGAAAAGTTACATGATTATAAATCATTTGTCGAAAGGTGCACAAGGGGTTCCAAGAAGCTCGAATGGAGGAAATGCGAAAAGCTGGCAAGCCAGGAGTCAAGCCCTAGACTTACTACATCATTTAATGACCAGATTTTTATAATAATAATCTTTATTGCGGCTTAGGGCCATATACATGGAAGGTACAAATACAATACAATACACACAATCTAGATACATAAGGTAACATGACAAAAATAATTATCGGCAGCATCCACACAGTTGCTGAAGAAGTAGAAAAAATAGAATTCATAACAATGGTCATGACAGTAATTATATGGGAATAATAGGAAAAAATTTAAAATGATAACAATAAAAAATACAGATTGCAGACGATTAATTTCCATCTGGGGTCCTTAGGTGGTTACAGAAGTCAAGTCCAGAAGGCTAAATACGAATACTGAAAATTGCAAAACTCTACATTGAAATTAAACACAGTAATAACAGGAATTAAGAATACCAAAAGTAGCAAGGAACGTAGAAATATAATAACTATAAATATCAACCCGTGCACCCTGTCTCTTCAGATCTTCTGCAACCACGTCTAGAGGATGACCAACGAGCTGGTCGAAACATGTCGATGGTACCTGAAATAGAACCTGAATCCAGACGACGAAGGATTTCTGATTGGATATTTTAAATGATAATAATAATAATAATAATAATAATAATAATAATAATAATAATAATAATAATAATAATAATAATAATAATGACAGATTCTGGAGATGACACTTCATAATTGCAAAAACAGAGGATAGGGCATTTAAAGAACAAACACATTATTCCATCCTTCCCACAATTTAGATCTTCTTCTTGCCTCACTGCTCAGGATGCTTTGTATGAGCGAAATGCTGCTGTTTCTCAGTCGGGTGATCAGACTGGACTTTGTTCGCCTCATAATGATTTTCAAATTATCCAGGCGGTTTTCAATGAACATCTGCGTGGCGGAATGATAGCGAGGTGTGTTTGTGAGGCGTCTCAGAATGTCACTGTGGACAACAGTGATACGTCTCATGGTCTCTCTGGTATAGTTCGTCCAAAGGGAACACCCATATATTTTGAAGCAGTACGAGCGGAAGAGCAGCAGCTTCGTTTCTCGGTGACAGAAGGCAAACATCCTTGCAATCATATTGCCAGTTGCACATAGTTTACGACACCTCTGTTCTATGTCTGCCGTATCCTTTAGGTCGTCCGCGATAATGTGTCCCAAATACTGAAATTCATGCAAGAATTCCAGACGATGATCTCCGAGGAAAATTAGTGGTTCTGCAATAAGCTTAAGCGATCTCGGGAGCAGCGACATACACTGGGTCTTGGTTTCGTTGTATAGGATATCAAATTCCTCTGCATATTGGCGGCAGGTGTCGATGAGTCGCTGGAGACCTTGCACTGATGGGGAGATCAGAACCATATCATCAGCGTAAACAGAGGTTGTTTATTGTTGTTTCGTTGATAGTGCATCCGATTGGGAGTGAGTTCAGTTTGACATTCAGGGCATCTGTGTACGTGTTAAACAGGTCTGGAGAGAGAATGCCCCCCTTGCCGGAGCCCATTTAGGGAGCCGAAGGTGTACGACAGTACGTTGCCCCATTTGACAAAGAATTGCTGTGTGGAGAACCAACAACATAAAATGCCAGTTTGATATAGAGGTGTGCCTCGTTTGTGCAGCTTCAGGAAGAGCTTCAGGTAGTTTACTGTCAAATGTTTTTCTCACATCTACAAAACAGGAAAACTGGAGAGGCTGATGATAGGTAATAGTTTAGCAATTCTTTCAGGATGTACTGTAGATGCAGGTGTCGATTGAGTGGTTTGCTTTAAAGCCGAACTGGTTGTCAGTAGTGTGCAGGAAGGGGAGAAGTCTCACTAGAAGAACGGACTCAAGTATCTTCGACACAATTGTAGTAATTGCAATCGGGCAATAATCTCCAAGGTCAACTGCATCCTTTAACTTGTTTTTTATTAATGGTATTAAGTGAATTAAGAGTAGGGAGTCTGGGAGAAACTGGTGAATTATGCACTCATTGAACAGAGCAGCTAGCAAAATGTAAATTATCGGATGGCAGAATTTGAAAGCTTCAGCAGGCAGACCATCGCAGCCGGGCGATTTATTATTAGGAAGGTTGTTTATGGCCTCGCTGATGTAACCTGGCGTAATACGATCGGCGAAATGAAACTGAATATTATCAGTAAGGAGGTTATTTACATCCCTTCGGGAGTCTTGAATGTCCTTCCAAAGACGGGGTTAATCGCCAGATTCTAATTTTCTAGACATTGCATTAGCTCTCAGTTGCTTTTCATTCAGTCTGCAATACTTAAGGGCAAGTTTGAACTGCGCTCTCGCCTGCCTCATTAGCAGTGCAAAGTGTCCTTCCCTCGGGCTACCATTTTGCCTCCACAGTAGAGACATTTCTCGTGAATGTGTATATACTGTAGATCTTTAACCAAGTCATTCCATCCAGGTATATTACGGGAGTTGCCTTGACGAGACCAAAAGGTATCCCTGCCAGAGGCAAGCACAGCGGAAATTATATTCGAATAGAATTCTCTCAGATCTCTCCTGTGATGATCGTTTCTGCATTTTGGGTTCGTGCACAGCAAGGCGTCTACCGCCTGAGCTATTGACCGCAGCCTGGTTTCCGTGGTTTCCCTAAAGGATCTGGTTTTCTGTTGGTTTTTAAAATCCCAGTTAACAGCAGGTGGGGGATCAGTTAGGGGGTTCACGGTAGGGAGGGCTGGGGTTCTGAATGACACCTGTAAGGGGATGTGATCATAGCCCTTTGCAAAATCATAGCGAATGTTGCAGGTTGCAATAGAATCATGAAGTTGACAGAACGTGATGCAGTGGTCCAGCCAGGAGGTTTTAACTGTGCCCGTTCTGTTTTGCACATAGGTAGGTATAGGAGGAGGGAGGGAGGAGCATTACATCGCTAATTCGGAGAGCGTGATTTTGACAGAAGCGAGTAAGTTCGTTATAAAATTTTTATGTGGGGTGAGAATTAAGGTCCCCAATTATACAAATATGATCGGCAGTAGAATCGTGAATAATGCTGTGTAACTCAACTAGGATCATGCAGTACTGATCAAAATTATCGTTCTTTTCCCAGGGCACATAAACATTAATTATTAGGACCTTAAAGTCCCCTACTGTCACTTGAAGCCCTAGCAATCTATCACTCATATAGGTCAACACATTCACCATATTGTCTAGCGATTTGTGCCACAGGAAAGAAAGGTCCCCTCCCTTTCGGGAGACCAGCTATGATGTGATCTGTAACTTGCATCGATGAGGTCGAGAAAGCTCTGAAGTCTTCATGCACTGAATCGCAGATGGCAACGTCATGAGGCCAGAGGAGCGTTTCTTGCAATGCAATGATACCTTTGAAGTTTTTGCAGAACATGTTTAGGGGAGGAATGTTCCGCTTGAGGCCAAAAATATTCCAGGAGATTATATCTAGTGTATCCATGGCAACTCACGAAGATGGGAAATGAATGAGTTGATCATTTGGGTGGATGGGGGATTGGCCATCGAGGGTGGGCATTCACTCGGCTTGGGAGGATGGCTGGCACTTGTGGTAGAAGGCGAGCCTGCGCCTGAACCCTTGCTTGGAGTGTCAGTAAGTTCCCCTGGGGGAGGTTGGTCCCAGATTAGGTTGTATATTGACTTTTATATGAGGACCGAAATTCTCGCCTTTAAGAACATCGAGGTGTTGAAACAGACAGGTAATCCTGCAGGCCACTTTATGTTTAATTTTGCATGGGATTTCATGTGAGATAAGAGGATGGGAGCCCGTGATAAACTTGACTCTCTCTACTGTGGCGTCTAGCTTCACCGATGACCGTAAATTGTGAATCACAACGTGACATCTCTCAGGTTTCAGGCGAGGCGGTTCACGAATGTTGGTCTTCGGTTCAGCGGACAGTCGAGATGTTCTTTTCTTTTTTCTACTTGTTTGCGTCTGCCAGCCCCCAGTCCCCTCATGATCAATCACATCTTCATCCACGACGGGGGGTTGGGGGGGAGAGACAGGGTCAGGAGACTCACGAGGGCTGGTGATCGTCGCTGAAGATCTATCTTCCACCGGAGGGTTCGTCGGTCCTCTGCGATAGGTCTACAGGTGATGTGGGCGCTTCATCCGAGGGAGAGAGGGCAGTTCCCTCACGGGAGGGTGTGACCACCTCGACTTCGCGTCGCACCCTCACTTCTCTCGTGTTGTTGGGAGGCGAGGAAATACTAAATGCCTCATCCAAAGGAGGCTGGTGGCTTGCTGTGCAGTTGCCTAATGATTCCTGCACTCCTTTGATAGCATCCCAGATCCGTGAAAGATTGTTATTTGTTTCCACAGTTTTAAGACTGTTTAGTGATTCCTGTAATCCTTTGATCACGTCCAAGATCTGTGAAAATTTGTCTTGTGCTTCCTCAATTTTTTCTGAGGTTTTGTCAATTTTTTCTGAGAGGGATTTTGCTTTTAGGGAGGCATTTCCTGCCGTATGGTACACTGCAGCTAGGCTTAGATCAGCAGGCCCCTTTGGAGGCAGATTGTAAGGGTCATCGGCGTAGATTTCCACCGAGCAGGTCCTTAGCCACTTTGTGATTTATTATGATACTTTCTTGTGAGAGGACAGGCTTTTCGTGGGTCGCTCCTGGAGAATGGTATCTGGTATCAGGTCTTTGCATTTTGTATATGCAGAGTTAATTTCCTCGTGGGAGAAGACTGCACTGACAGATTGTATAGTTGACTCGACATGTGCACGGTTCGATTGGTATTGGATAAAGTAAAGACAATTGTTCGCGAGTACAGAACTTGTGTAACTGTGGGGCACAGGCACGACGGGTGGAGGTTGGTCAGACGACATTTTTGTGGTAAAGGGAGGGCCAAGCACTAACACATACACAGCACTCTATTACCCATTTCCCAAGGCCAACAGACTTCGACAAGTTGAAACTTGAAAAATTCCAAAGGCAATGATTGGGGCAGAACGTAGATTAATATATCTGCAATTACACAACACTAACCGGCTTACGCGCCGGGTATTACGTACAGACACTATTAATACATTGCCTTCTATGAGAGGTATCATCACCAAGAGCGAAAAACCCCCTTTTTTTGGGTAGAAAACGCGAGAGAGAGAGAGAGAGAGAGAGAGAGAGAGAGAGAGAGAGAGAGAGAGAGAGAGAGAGAGAGAGAGAGAGACCTCCAACACGTCTGCCCCGACACACACAATTGAACTTTACCAGTATTTAAAAATATTTGTTCAACCACTTTGCTCTCACATTGTATTAGTCGGCACAGATTCCTTTTATTTTATTTTTACAAAACACAGCTATACAATACATCTTTTTTTTTAAATGATCTCCATGTCCACTTCTCTCCTTCACTTTTATTTGTATACGTCCTGTTTCCTTCCCTGTCTTCTTTAATTAACTGTTTTAGTTTCCATTTACTATAAAATAACTTTGTTTCTTCCACCTCTTCCTTTTTTGCATCAGTGACCGTTTCTGTTTCTTTAAATGGAACAGTCATTCAGCTGGATATAAGCCGTACACAGAGAGAGAGAGAGAGAGAGAGAGAGAGAGAGAGAGAGAGAGAGAGAGAGAGAGAGAGAGAGACGTATGCATGTATGATATAGATATACGCATTGAGTGAGAGTTGATATCGTTGTGTTAATGCCTTACCTTTTTTTATCTAATGAATATAACTAATAAGCGTAAGTGATTACGGTTATTTCTCTTTAATTCCTTGTATCATTTTTTTCCATTCGATCTTATGGTTTATGTGGGTCCACCAGTCAGGTAATCATTGAACATGTGGTATAAACTTTGTGTTCACTTGTTTTAAATCACCCAGCTGAGTCTTTATGATATATGGAAATGGACCCGAGGTACTAATGGTCTTTCCTCTGCAATGCACGAGAGAGAGAGAGAGAGAGAGAGAGAGAGAGAGAGAGAGAGAGAGAGAGAGAGAGAGAGAGAGAGAGGACCATGTTAGCTTTATTACTGATCAGGGGATAGTTCATGTATGTAAAAGACAGGAAAAAAAACTTCAAATTGTAAAAGGCAGAACATTTACAGAAATATGAGACCCATAATATATGGAAGTGTTGCAGTCACAAAGGTCCCAGAAGTAAATGAGAATTTGTAAAATGATACTGGCTAAAGGATGGCAGGAATGATTGAAACATTAAGTAGTGGAATGAGGAGATAAAGGGTTTAGCGAAGGAAAAAATGAGATTATCTGAGAAGCCGTTGTGCATCACCGAGGAGATAGATATGCAAATTGGCCACTCTACCATCAAGCCGAAGAATAAATAGAAGGAAAGTAAAAAAAAAAAAAAAAAAAGAGCAAGCGAGAAGATGAACAAGAACTTAGGGAAAATAAAAAAGTGGTTCTACAGGGAAGTTATGCCGAGAGAAAGATCAATGAAAATATGGGTTCCAGAAGAACTCGAGATGCAAATGCGGAAATGACACCAGGAGTGAGTAAATGCAGCTCTACAGTAGGTGGATAAATAAAGTGAGCATTTTGAAAGTTTGATGAATCTGGACGACAGAAGAGAGGCAGTTGGCTGGTGGTTAGTTTAGATCACGCCGTCTTTTGCAGACACTCTCCTTTGCCCTAAGTGTGGTAAAGTGTGAAAGGGATGAGGAGGCCTGGTGTGGACCTCCAGAATCTGACCAACCAAGAGATGACTTGGTGAGACTATTCATGACAGGAAGGAGTATATAATAGGGGAATCCCAGTGAGAGTGCAGACAAGGAAGAAGGTATGCAGATGAAATCTATTCTTTCTAAACAGTTATCAGACAAGTTGAAAATAAGGCGAAAAAGTTCTGTAAAGACCTAGAAAAGGCGTAGACAGTCGAGAGGACGTTAAAGCACGCTTAAGGTTATGGGATAAGAAAATGAGCCATTTATGGTTGATGTGCGCAGATGATGCAGTAAACTTTAGAAACTAGTTAAATAGTTTGAAACTGTCTGCAAGAGAGCAAATTGAAAAAAAATTGGAAAGATTATGAAAGTCAAAAGCAACTAGTATATGGAGCAATGGAGGCTAGGGCCGATGGAAAATTGAAAGCAGTAGATTTGGTAGCGAGGGATCAATGCCGTATATATAATGTGAAAAATAAATTGAAAGTTGAGTAATGCACATGGGAAAATAATAATGGTATACAGTCACGAAAGAAAAAGCTTTGTATTAATTGATTGAACCAGTTAATGCTTCTTTGCTCCTGACTTCCCGTTATTACAGTTAATCAGGCTTTTTGCTCTTATTCTGAACTCGGGGAATAGGACAAAATGCAAGTAGAATATATTAAACAAATATGGCTATCAAAAGGGCTTTGGTATTTCAGTTCATTGTAATAAGATTCGACACCAAAACTTAGAAGTCACGGATGACGTCAATTTGAAGACAAAGTAAGGAAGGTTAGACGATACTTATGTTAAAATGAATCCCACTCCAAATAAAAAAATAAAAAAAAAATAGCTTTTCGAACGTGACTTCAAAGAACATGTCAACAAAACTGTATCATGCTGTCAGGATATAGTTTCTTCTTGTAATTATGCAATTCCCCAAAATTGGGCTGCAGCGGAGGTTTCGTTTAGTCCAAAAATATGTTGACTCCGACTGGATTCCTGCAGGAATTTAAACGCAAGAAAATGTTTTGTCTAAGATGCCTGCTGTAACTGTAATCTTTACGTATATTTGAAAACAATACATTTTTAATTGTTGTACAATACATTTTATACACTAAGGAACATTATTGACGCTACCTTTTTTGGCTTCCAGATATTCAGTAAGTAAACAACGTGTTTGAAGGTAATGTTGTAGACCTCTGAAATGCAATATTCTCTTTAAAGCAATCTGTCATATAAGCTGCAAAAGCAGCCTCCGCCCTCCCCCCCTTCCCCACAAAAATAAAGAACTTTTTTTTTTCTCATAGAAACACTACCACCAACTAAGGTACCCCGTGTGAAGTGGATTCACATATGGGACAGAATTTGATGCTAAAATTCCATCAAGACTCCATACACTTTATTTAATGACGCGTTCTGCTATTCGGGCACTGATATCTACCACCGATTTCTGGGAACCGACAAGAAAATACTTACAAATTATAAAACATTGTTTTGCACATGAACTGCAACCTTTGGGACTGAAAATGGCAAGAGCTATATGACATGTGAAGATTCCGGGAAGCGAAAACTTCGGTGATGCCAGCGTCAGCGAATTTCTTTATGGAGAGAGAGAGAGAGAGAGAGAGAGAGAGAGAGAGAGAGAGAGAGAGAGAGAGAGAGAGAGAGAGAGAGAGTTGAAAGCATTGGACATGTTGCAAAGTGTCTGAAATAGTAAATGAGAGACAGATCAGCCATAACATAACCTAAAGGGAATCAAAACATTTAAAGAAAAACAACAACAACAACAACAACAATCCATAAATATTTCCCGCTAGCCCGACCAAGTCGATTATGAATACATTTAGTATTTAATTAAGAGTGTCCCAGGTTACATTCTTACACAGTAATTTGGGTGAAAATTTACTCAGAAGAAAGGGTAAATCTATAATAATAATAATAATAATAATAATAATAATAATAATAATAATAATAATAAAAGCAGAGTGGATCTCGTTTGTCGGCCCCGGTGTGAAACGTGGAGTGTCGGGAAGTAGTGTAGGTTCGTACACTTCCGTACCGACCGTGCAAACTAAGAAGCGGAGAGCTCGCGCAGAAATAATTAGCTTCCCTTCACTGAAAAATATCAAAAGTGGAAATGAGTAAAAAGGACATTCTTTATCTGGGATTCAAGCAGTATTATTAATTTTTAAAAATTCTGAAAAATCAAATTTCCCAATAATATCAGCTCTCTCTCTCTCTCTCTCTCTCTCTCTCTCTCTCTCTTCTCTCCTCTCTCTCTCTCTTCTCTCTCTCTCTCTCTCTCCTCCTCTGAAACAAAAAAAATGTCCGAATTCATATAAAATCACAACCTTCCCGTTCTGGGACTAATTACTAACCAATAAACGGTTCACTATGATGCAGAATTTTCGTGTAGGTGACAACACCAAGTTTCCCTGATTAAGTTTTTTGGCTTCAACGAGAGATACAGATTGGAATGACTGTGCTTTCATTATCTGCCTTAAAAGCCAGTCAAAAGAATACATACATTTTGCACGTCTGTTAATGAATGCATTCCCCATGTATGAATTTTCATTAATGATAAGTTCAACCAGAGGGGAACCTTGTAAGAATTTAAAGTTCGAATTTAATGAATCTGCAATTATAGGCATGAAAAAAATTACTTCATAGTTAATATATCATGAATTTCTTGGTAATGCATTTTGTAATTACGTAATCTAATTCACATTACAATCTCAATAAATAAATACCTGTTTGAAAGTTATACTGTGAATATTAATAGTAAAATACACTGCTTTTGTAATTCATTCAGAATATTTGTTTGTCAGAAAAATAACTAACAGCGTCCAAACAAAAATGGCATCTGTAACTGCAGCATATAATATCTCTCAGGGTATCATATTAGTCATCGTCAGTTAGCCCTGAAGAGGGAAATGACACCATTATCTGCGTACATGACTACATCACACTAACTGGTGATATCAAAAGAGGCAACTCATAAGATATTCATGTAAGTGGACGCCAAAGATTTGGGCTGATAAAGGCCCGGAGTGATGAAGAGAGTGAAGTTTTTGCGAAGTGCGAAATTCAAGGGACAATCGGGGTTATATTATGCAGTTTTTCAAGATTTACAGCTCGACTTTTACCGCCAATCGGGACTTTGCTGAGACGGGACCTACGGGATGAAAATTCCTCAGAGGTTTACTAGTATATTTGGGTGTGGGAAACGTAATGAGATTATTTTCAAGAAAATTCTATGGTTAGTTGTTAAGACATGGCGTCCCCCTTTTTTCAGGGAAAGATCCCCTCCCGGTACTCGGTTACATCTCAGGAAAAATGCTTTCGGATTGAAACCTGTTAAAGGAAGGGAGGAATACAAGGATGGAGATTGCGCGACAAAGACATACTTGTATATAATAAATGGAGGCACTGAGATTCATGCCATTTTCTGAAGAAAAATGGAAATATTAATGCACAAAAATGGGTGAAAATACTAATAAATATAGATGAAAGTTATGGAAATAAATGAAATGAAAGCAAATGGTAAAGAAAGTAAAATAAAGAAAATATCTATGACAGTATTAAAGGAGGTATTAAAAATGGACAAAAAATAAGAAAAATGGTTGAAATAAGTATTGAGAACAATTACTGTAGCATAAACAGGGCATCAAATTGATCAAAGAAGGTAAATATGGGCGACATAAGAAAGAATTTTCAAAACTGAAAACAAAAAAAGAGTGAGCCTGCAGGAGCACAGGGTTTGAATGTGCTTTCTCATTTCACTTTCTTTTTAATTAAAAGGGTTCCTGCCAACCTCCCTCGAACACTTCTATATAACCTCCCGTTCACAATATTAGAAATGTACGAAATAGATTCGAATGACATGAATATCAGTTAACACTATAAGAACGTGAATGAATTCTTAGTTAACAAATAATATCTAATTGAATACACACACACACACACAAACACACACACACACACACACACACCACACACACACACACATATATATAATATATATATATATATTATATATATATATATATATATATATATATATATATATATATATATATAAAGTGTAAATAAGCACACTGGCACATGTTCTTATAAGTTACGAAGGCATAATTATTAAAGAGTTTATAACTTTTGAAGCCAGTATTTTCTGCATTTAAGTATTATATTACAATCTTCCATTTTCCGATAAGCGGATACATATATATCCAGTTGTTGAAAACTCAATAATAGTTTTTGTCAATAAGATTTTGATATCTTGGATACGTCGCAAACTTTTCAACGGCCTGGCATCTTGCTGACCGGAAGCTCGGTAAACCCAAAAGTTTCTTGCTGGCCTGCTCGTTTGAACAGTGCACTACGGCATTCTCTCTCTCTCTCTCTCTCTCTCTCTCTCTCTCTCTCTCTCTCCTCTCTCTCTCTCTCTCTCCTCTCTCTCTCTCTCTTCGCGATTCACTAAACTAGCCACCGGCCTTTATCTGAGAACGTGTTGTAGAATTACTTATCTTCCAGTCTGCAAATGATAATAAGAATTACCGCACTGATATCCTCACCCAAAGTAATCAAAATTGTCTAGCTTTTGGTAACCAAATAAACTAGTCGAGTTTCATGGAGTTTAAGGTTTCAGGCAGTTGTTCTCAACCTGCGGGGCACGCTCCCATTGGGGGGCGTCAACAATTCCAGGGGAGGCGCGAGCCCTAGGAAAAATAAAAAAATTCTCTAATATATCCGTTATTCTCTGAACAAGATTGAGGAACTAATATTCAGAAGTTTATAAAAAAATGCAAACGTATAACGGTAGTTTTCTGTATTTTTCTATATTCTACTGCTCTAGTTAGGACTCGTTGGGATTCTTACCATGTTTTGTAATTATTTACCTTCCTCCCTATCCCTCGAAACCCCTTCTCTGTCTCCTCTTCTTTTTTCATTTCCTTTAAATTGGGAGGGATTTTGACTCACAGATGCAAGGAGGGGGTGGAGGGGTGGACCAACTATCAGAGGCGGCGTGGTAATAAAAAGATTAAGAACCACTGGTGTAAGGTTTACATTTAGACGTTAGCAAATGAAAGGAAACTTATTCAACAACCAAAAAATACACTTACCATACATTCGTTAACTTAGAACTTTTATTGTTAAATTAAAATGTATTAATAAAAACTATAAAAACATCAATTATAAGCACTAAAAGGAATTAAGGGGCGAAATGGAATAAAAAAAAAAAAATTAAGCAGTAAGGCAACTGAATGGAAATATTGATAGCCCAAAGTAAAGCAATTCGACATATATAGGTGATGTAACCAGATTTTCATTCTAATGGAGAATTAATATACACGCAGGCATACATGCATACATACACTTGCTCAAGTTCTCGGGATCAGGAAAATGGTTATTAGTCCCTTATAAACATACATGCATACATATAAACATACATACATACATAAAAATTCGGCACTCTCAATACACACAGGAGGAACAAAGAACCCAATGAAAAATTACTGCAGCAAAGATTATATTATAACTGGTTCATTCACAAAAGTTAATCGCCATGAAAAACAATAACATAAATAATACTTAGTAAATGCATAATTGAACAATGGTGCAAAAGGGAAGACTAAAAACAAAATACCAAAGGCTGACCCAAAAATAAAAGCAGAGGTTAAATTGGTTTCATTCTCCAATCAAAAAGCCTCTCATATCCAACGTCCCCCCCCCCCTCCTCCCGCCTCCCCAAATCCAGAACCAGCAAAAAGCAGCAAGAGAAAACTTGAAAGTTTAAGCAGTAAAAGGAATGCACTGAAAACAGAAAAAACGTAAAACAGTTCTGGAGAAAAGGTACGTGTCAAAGCCCACTCGAAATTAGATGATACACATACATATTGGCATCAAACATTATTTTTTGCTAGTTACACGTATATCTTAGGTAAAATGGTTTATATATATATATATATATATATATATATATATATATATATATATATATATATATATATATATATATATATATATATATATATAATACATACATATATCAAAAGACCTTTTTCCTTCTCGGCATTATCTAGTCGGTGTTTGTGTAATAAAATAATCTTTCATTGGAGTGATTATTCTTTTATTTTTATTAGTCCAATATTCTAGGCAAAATACCTTAATTTGTTCTTGTCGTAATCATTTCGTTATATTATATATTAATTTTCAATCTCTTACTAAATGTGGTCCGTATCAGAGAAAGTTTTCAGCCTGGGCTAAGCCGTCATGCAACGCTAATGCAAATGGATTATAATGAAACATTAAGAACATAAAGGAATACAAATATAATTTGTCTACACACACATACAGACATATATATATATATATATATATATATATATATATATATATATATATATTCAATTAGTAAGCTACAAACGTCCTTTAATATCCAATTCGCTCTACCTCGGAAATAATATATTTTCATATATGTTACCGAAGGGGAATTTTTAATTGATAATAAGTTCGTCGTCTCGTGGGCTCGAACCAGCGAAGACAAGAACTCAGGACTACAGTGGACCCATTTTACGCGTAAAATGCGTCCACTGTAGTTCTGAGTTCTTGTCTTCGCTGGTTCGAGCCCACGAGACGACGAACTTATTATCAATTAAAAATTCCCCTTCGGTAACATATATGAAAATATATTATTTCCGAGGTAGAGCGAATTAGATATTAAAGGACTTTTGTAGCTTACTGATTGAATATGAATCACGGTGATGCGATAAAAAAAAGTCATATATATACATATATATATATATTTATATATATATATATATATATATATTATATATATATATATATACATATATATATACATATATATATATATATATATATATATATATATATATTATATATATAAATATATATATATATATATATATATATATATATATATATATATATATATATATATATATATATATACATTTACATATACATATATATATACATATACATATACATATACATATACATATACATATACATATATATATATATATATATATATATATATATATATATATATATATATTATATATATAATATGTATATATTATATTTAATTATATATCTATATATATATTTATTATTTGTATTTATGTATATACCATATATAAATATATATAATATAATAATATATTGTATATATGTATTTAAAGGGACACATATATGCATTTCATAGCTTCAATGCTTTAAGATGTTATCGTGGAAAGTTCGGTGCGAGATGGTACTGATGGAAGTCGTCAGTTGCAAAATCTTTGTATTCAGTGCATATTTTGATTCCTCAGCTCTTTGCGCGAGAAGCTCAGCAATATTGGAGATCAGGTGATCTCCGAAGTGCTATGTATATTCGTGAGTACGTGCGTTACTTTGATCTAGATTATGCCAAAATCTGCCCTAATAGTGAGTTTGATCGTTCATTAATGTGATAGAACTGCAGTTGTCCAGTCATAGCTTTGGAGTGGTTCCAGGCTTTGAAAATCGGCAGATAAGGTAGCGTCTCAAATCTCTGTTTTTATGGGAGAAAATTGAACTTGTGATTTTTACCATGACTTTCTGATCATTATGTACTTGTGAACTGGTGTGGAAAATTTAATATGAATATTCATACCTCTTTTATATTATTATTTTGTTATGTTACGTTTGCCATATCTTGGCTATGCATTTTACACTTTCCATTATTGTGTTTTGTATTTCATATATTTTTGGGAGTTTTCTATCATGTTTTATTCTTTCGACAGATGTCTGTGGACTGGGAGTTTGATAAAGACACATGCAAGTCATTTGCAATGTCAATCTCTTTATGTGGTAGACTGGTTTTTTTTTTTGGACATGACTTTTAGTTATTGATTTGGGAGTATGTGTGATTTTGGGTATTTCCAGGGTATTAGCCATAATGAGACTTCTTTAATCAGAAGTGTTTTTGCAGTTTAGAGTTTAGTTATCTGACTCGATAATTCATTTATTATGCATTTTAATTTTTGCTTTGTTTTATTCATTTCTTGTTGGGTTATTTGAATAATAAACCTATTTTTGTAGGAACGATTGTGTTTCTTTAATAGTCCATTTAATTGCTGTGGTGAGAATGAGTGAGGTCAGGGAGAGAGAGGAGAGTCGAATATACGGTGAGAGAGAGAGGTTGAGAGAGAGAGAGAGGGGAAAAAATGCGAGTGTGATCATGGGTTGAACCTTTTTACGTTTTTTTTTTCCTGAAGTAGATCGCTAAGATCACGCTATGTACACTTCTAAAACAAATGTTGATCTGTTCCCTGTAACAGACTTTAATGGTGGCAGCGGTGCCTCATGTCTTTAATGATGACAGCGGTGTCCCATGTCTTTAATGGTGGCAAGCGTTTAAAAAAGTTAAATAGTCTTAATTAGGGTAGCGAAAGAGGGAGATTACTAATAGACTAATTGGTAACGTTGATGCCCAAGGCACAGACTAGCCTCGGGGCAAAAACGACCACTCAGTCTTAAGAGACCGAGTTTCATAGGTGGGTCGAGTTACGTGTGTAATACGGGGAATCTTTTTTTTTCCCGTGTCTATTCGAGTACTGGAGTGGGGAGTTGTGAAATAGATCTGGGTGATCTCTAGAGCAATTTTGGGGTTAACAAAATACCCAAATAAGTGTGAATAGTGGCGATTGTGAGTAATTACGCAAAGTGGTGATTCAACAAAAATCACGCTTGTTTTCCTCTGCTTAGTCTTCAAGTGGGTGACGTCACAGGTTAGCAAGTCACGAGTGATAAGTGCTCCGTTTTCTTTCAAATTGGTGAGTACCCCATTCTCGTAAGTTGCGCAGATACTCCGTTTTCTGTTCTTCTTTTAGAGGGGGTAACTTTTGCCTTTCTCTAGTGTTCTTTATGGTTTCTTTTTTATGTTGTTACGCTCAGGGCGTGTAATCACTCACAAAATGCCGGACGATGCAGCAAGCACATCCCAATCAGTTGTGGTGCATAAAGTGACGAGCGTTAGCGCGGGAATTACTAATTGTAAAGGGTTAGTTGACGGGAAGCCAACCCAAAATATAGAAACTTTCATTGAGTCAGTGAACAATTATCTGAATTCCAAGAAAATTACGAATGGCGCTGAAGCTTTAAACAGAAGCAAAGACATTTCTGGATTTGGATAAAGGAGATATTGGGAAACGGGGCACGCAGTTTCGGGTTCAGAAGGTGTAAAACTTGGAATGAACTGCAGAAATTTCTACGAGCTACTTATGGCGGAGTTCAACGTGAGTTGTGCAGTTCGGAATTTGCGAGCGTTTCTCAAAATAAAGAAAGGGTATAAGTTGCCTTTTTCTGGTCTAGAGTTGGAGAATAATTTATTGGTGAGGAAAGTTAAGTATAACTTGCGAAGTACTCGAAGCATGGGTGAAATTACACAAATCATCGTGCCAGAGAGGTCTAGTACCACAAGTTCTAGACATTGTACATTGTAAATTTGGTTCTCCTCATTTGGGTGTGGACAAGACGTATGAAAACGTCAGGTCAAAGTTCTTTTGGAAAAATATGTTTTCCGCAGTAGAAGCCTTTGTGAAGAAGTGCGCTGTTTGCAATGCGAATAAGCCAGCGACGACAGTGTCGTGTCGTTTGGGTTCATATTCCGTACCACATAGGCCGTTTCAGAGAGTGCATATGGATATTCTGGGTAACTTCTCAGAGTCCGCTTATGGTTATAAACATTTATTAGTAGTTGTTGACGAGTTAACTCGCTTTGTCGAGATTTTCCCACTGAAGTACAAATCAGCTGAGGAAGTTGCTATAGCGTTCTTTAAGGGGATAATTTGTCGATATGGTGTTCCTGAATGTCTGATCACAGACAATGGTAGGGAGTTTATTAATAAGACTTTAGATGGTCTTGCTAATTTACTGGGAATAAAGAAAGTATCTATAATCCCATATAGACCTGAAGCAAATGGGTTATGTGAGAGGGCGAATCGGAAAGTAATCGAAGCTTTGCGCATGACGGTGGGTGGTTTCGATACACATTGGGACAGATCGTTGGATGAAGTGCGATATAGTATCAATACTATGATGAATGACACAATTAAGATATCTCCAGCAGAAGCTTTGTATGGGTACAAGTTGAAAGGACCTTTTGATTTGTTACCAGAGCGAGTTCAGGGTGATGTTACGGTCACTTCGTTGATAAATACAGCGAGAGAAAGATTTGCACGTATCAGTAAAGAACTTGAACTTAGTTCGCGCGCAATGGTAGAGAAAAGTAACGCGAAATCGAGGGGAGTAGCTTTTTCGATGGGTGATAGAGTGTTTGTTAAAGTGAATGTTCGGAATGATCTGAATTATAAATTAAGTCCCAAGTTCCACGGACCCTTTGAGATTGTAGAGATAAAAAGAGGGAATAGATTTGTAGTTAAAGATGTAAATACTGGAGTGACGAAATTGACCCATATTTCGAAGTTAAAGAAAGTTGGGATGTAATGGAACGTTTGTATATAGTCATGTAGTGGAACGTTTGTATATAGTTAGAGGGATAAATGGGTTGATGTTTGTATATATATGTGATATTTATTTATTTTTTATTTTTTTTTTGTCTCTTGTTCATTCTGGATGTGGAAGTTCTTAATCATTTGTTTTCGAATGATTTTGGGAATTGAGACATGGGCTAATTTCATACGAGATTTGACCCGTGTGTTAGTGTGTTATTGTGTTATGGTGTTATGATGAGTTTTATCATCTGATGCAATATCTTTGTTGTTTAGGATTTTTTTTTGGGGAGGTACTTAGTATATCGGACCGAACAAGTCTGATCTTTTTTTCGGGTTGGGAGATCGTATTTGAGTATTTGGATTTTTTTTTTCTCTCAGTTTCTTTTTAAAAATGAAGGGAGCTGTATTGTGAGTAATTGTAGTTGTTAAGATCATGGGAGCGATTGCCATTATGTCAATTGCTATTTTGTTGAGAATTAGTCAGGTGTTGCGAAATATTTGCTAACCGGAGTAGAACTTTCATGTCTTTTACGAGATATGATACCTTTTAGTGTTTGGATAGGATTCTCGAGTATTTTTTTTTCTGTTGGATAGTTTTTTTTATGAGTGAGCTCCGTAGAGTTGTTGTGTTTAATAGTGAGTTGACTGTGATTATTCTGAGATACACACTTGGAATTAGTTCACATTAAGAGTGTTTGACTTTTGCATTAGTAGTTTTATTTGGTTCAGTAACATGAAACCTTTTTGTTATTAGACCTTTTTCGAGTGTTTTTTGGAGACTCAGTAGTGATATGGGATGGATTAGAGACTATGTTCATTTTGGGAGATCAATATCAAGGTTCGGGAGTTGATTATAAGACAAGTTGTACTTTAGTTAGGGAGAAGTGTGTGTGTGACAGTAGTATTTTCCAGCTGCGAGTTGTATCTGTGGATAGTTGTGAATTATCATTAGTTCATGGACAGACTCCGACAGAATGAGACTTTAGACAGTTCCTGCGAGATTACCACATTGTGTCCACCAGAACGCTTACTGCCGTGTTCTGCAAAGAGTGCCCCATCACGACGATGTGCCAGAATAACCAGACGACGACGTTTGTGCTTCGAGGGTCCAAGCTGTTCGACTCATCCTGCAGAATCCTGTCTACTGACTTTCTCGTACTTAGCCGTGCTGTATTCAACAGTTCCGAGAAGATAATTATGCGTCATACGCATAACGAGCATTTGATAGTGGCGGTACCTACAACCAAGGTGCCAATGACTGTTCCACCGTTGGAAGACATTGACGATCCCGTGATGTTCGAGTATCAGGAATATATTATGCCGACAATTTTAATTGTCTTAATAGCTATTTTACTGATAATTCTTGTTGTGGGAGTAGTAAAGCTTATTCGTGTTTGTAAGATTACATGTAAAGGCTCTAAGAACACAACCCCAGTGACTTTGGAAGTGCGTCATGAGAGCAGTCCTTAAAGCTTCAGTGCAGTAGACATTGCTAATTGAGCATAGCTCTATTTTATTATGGTTTATACATATGTTTTTTTTTATTTTTAGTTCGCCATTAAGAGAGCGAGACGCTCTTATGGGGTGGCCGAGCTCTATTTAAAGGACACATATATGCATTTCATAGCTTCAATGCTTTAATATGTTATCGTGGAAAGTTCGGTGCGAGATGGTACTGATGGAAGTCGTCAGTTGCAAAATCTTTGTATTCAGTGCATATTTTGATTCCTCAGCTCTTTGCGCGAGAAGCTCAGCAATATTGGAGATCAGGTGATCTCCGAAGTGCTATGTATATTCGTGAGTAAGTGCGTTACTTTGATCTAGATTATGCCAAAATCTGCCCTAAAAGTGAGTTTGATCGTTCATTAACGTGATAGAACTGCAGTTGTCCAATCATAGCTTTGGAGTGGTTCCAGGCTTTGAAATCGGCAGATAAGGTGTGTATATGTGTGTATATGTGTGCAGACAAATTATATTTGTATTCCTTTATGCTGTTAATGTTTCATCACAATCCATTTTCATTAGCGTTGGATGACGGCTTAGCCCAGACTGAAGACTTTCCCTGACACGGACCATATTTCGTTACATATAATGTTAAGAAAAAATTAGACGAAAACAAATTTAAGGTTTTTTGCATCGAATATTGGACTAAGAAAAATAAAGAATAATCATACCAAAGATAGAAAGAATATTTTACGTATTACACAAGCACCACTAGATAATGCCGAGAAGGAAAAAGGTCTTTTAACATTTCCTCCTGAAGAGTCCATCAAGGACAACAGTGGAAAACAGACAGAAAAATACTAGAAGGAAAATAAGGAATAATGGCAATGACTTACTTCAGCAGAAGGAAATGAAGGAACTCAGATGGTGACAATCTGACTACGTGAATCACTTTATCTATGCACAGTACATCATCCAGTTCCCCTTCCCATCTTTATAATATTTGCAAACTGAGAATGGCAATTAACTTTCATAAATACTCTGCAACGCTAAATCCCTTTGTCTGTCATTTCCCCTCGCTATTGGAAACAATATTCAAATGGAAGTGATTATATTCCGAAGTGATGAATGTTTATAAATAAAAAACTTTCCTTTAATCAATATCTTACTTTGAGTTTCGCCTTCATCTGTTTTATCTATAATGACCTGATGCAGGAGAGAGAGAGAGAGAGAGAGAGAGAGAGAGAGAGAGAGAGAGAGAGAGAGAGAGGAGAGAGAGAGAGAGAGAGAGAGAGAGAGCTGTTGCTTCGGATTGTTTTTAATCCATTTACTATTTAGTTTTGTTTCATTCTTTCTTTTTCATAGATTTCTTCTTTAGTTTTGTTTATATTTTTTTTAATCCATTTATTCATTAGTTTTGTATTTTAACCCATTTATTCTTTAGTTTTCTTGGTTTTTCTCATTTTTTACATTATTCGTATAATTTTTATTTTCTTGGCTAAATGTCAATGTTCCAGCAGGAACATTGACGCCGAAGTTAAAACAAACTTCTTAATTGGAAACTATCTGCTTGTTTGTGATGCGTACGAACCACCCTTTGTGTGTGTTATGAAGACATGAGTAAATTTTCTATTCGTCTTCTGCGAGAAAATCAACATTGAATAAAAATTTGTGTTCAGTTTTATGTAAACGTAAAATTGAACGTGAGTCTGCGTGCTTTTTCGTGGAAAGCGATTCAATGAATATTGGATGTCAATTGCAATTTCATGCAATCCGAAAACTCAATATTAAAGTTAAAACGAATGAACGACAATTGCACTATCAATTCGAAGCAAAGCAACAGGAACAAGTCGTAATGGAAATGGTTAATTTAAACATGTGGTCAATCTGCAATAGTCATTGCCCTAATTTCTAATGTACATATGTGTAGCCTATATATATGTATGTATGTATATATATATATATATATATATATATATATATATATATATATATATATATATATATATATATATATATATATATATATTATATGTATATATATAATGTAACATAACAAATATATATATATACATATATATACATATATATCATAAATAAACGAACAGAAATTCCAAATACAATATGTCCAAATGGCAGCACCATTTTCCCCTTGACAATTTTCCAGTTAGAACTAAAGAGCAGTAGCATTCTGTCTAAATGATTTGGATTAAATATGTGAATGTTATTGGTTCGTTAATTCTGTACGATGTGGAACTGAGTACAGCTTTCAGGAAAAAAAATGTATAACTTTGTGATACTCATCAATAGGATTGTGTTTGCATTCACAGTCACTTGCTAAGAGTTATGAAAGGGTCTGTACAGAAAGATCCAGGGATTAATAGGAGTATTTGTCAAGGTTCAAACTGTTTAATATACATCATAAAAACATTCAAGCATTAAACGAATTCTATGTTAGCAGAATACGATAAAGAGAGAGAGAGAGAGAGAGAGAGAGAGAGAGAGAGAGAGAGAGAGAGAGAGAGAGAGATTGGTTAGGAAGAGCATCATACTGATCTTTGGTCGGGTGTGGTCATAAGTCTTTCAAGAAGGAACAACAGAGGTTCATCTTCCTTTGGATTGAAAACTCTGAGTAAGGCTCCTTCATTATTGATTAATACTGCTACTATCTATCGAACAAGATAAAATATAACTATTCAGTCAGAATTAAAAGTCAATACAGTATTCAGGAAACATTTACTGTAGGATAAATTTTAAACACACACACACACATACACATTGTAATAATGACAGTCACTCAACTTTTCCAGATGTTTGTTTTTCACTTAGAATGTTATTAAAAAATATAGTTTTTTTGGGGGGAGGGGCGGCCGCCTAACAGTTACAATCTCTGCATTTTGTGTCAAGCTTATTATACCTCTAACACACATACCTATAAATAAAACATTTGCAAGTGATTTATAGGATAATAAAATATAATGACTATCATTTACTGATGAATTTGAAGTAATGCAAAACAAACAGGCAAGGCGAGCAATTACACGGTTAAGATATTCAATCCATCATCATCAGCAGAATCATGATGATCATCATTATTACTGTGCATAAAATCCCTCATCCGAGAAATTAACGTTGATGCAAAATAAAACTGAATTTAAAATCTACCTACACTGCAAATC
>JANJGK010000041.1:29642338-29672338 GCA_039081455.1 Macrobrachium rosenbergii
AGAGAGAGAGAGAGAGAGAGAGAGAGAGAGAGAGAGAGAGAGAGAGAGAGAATATATCTACAACGTGATGATACTTATTTTGTTCTAGGCAGCACATTCAAGAGAGGCATGCAAGCAAATATAGAAGGCGTGAACAGTCTTCAAACACTGACCCACACTGTATCAACACAGCTCATTAATAAAGAGGAAGATAGAGGGAAAAGTGTAAGATATATTTCTCTGAAAGAGTTATTCATGTGTTTTAACGGCACTGTGGCAATAACACCAAGCCTTCTATAGACAGCAAGTGGCTTTTTCATATGTGATTTGTTCGTCTCACCTTGAAATGCATTGTTAATCACAAATCCTGGAAGGCAGCACTTGAGGCGACTAGCAACGCACAAACGGAATTGGAGTTTTCTCTCTAATTATGTAAATGACACCATTTTTTTAATGTAAATGGTATTATCTGGCAAAAAAATGAGATTCTACATAATCTCACACACAAACACACACATACACATGTGTATATATAAATATATATATATATATATATATAAATATATATATATATACAGTATATATATATATATATATATATATAATATATATATATATATATATATATATATATATATATATATATATATAATCATGAAGCTACAAACGTCGTTTAATATCCAATTCACGCTACTTCGGGAATATCCCCGATGGGGAATTGTCACCGAAGGGGAGTTTTTAAAGTGACAAATGGATCGGTACCGGTGTGTCTCGATCTCTCGACACACAGTACCTTCCAACGACTCCATTCGATGTTCAGACAGGGGCATCATTTGGGGGGCACTTGCCCCCTCAAGACACTGATGAGCCCCCCCCAAGACTTGGTTTGCCACCCGTAGCCTTTGAAATAATAATAATAATAATAATAATAATAATAATAATAATAATAATAATAATAATAATAATAATAATAATAACATAGGTGGGTGTAGCACACCTGTTTGGTGCTTTATAAACTCAAAAACAACTCTTATATGGCTTCAAAATGCTCCAAAATGCGCTTCGTTCTCCACCTCACCCATATCATAAGTTCTAAACCTTTGCATCCCCCCACCCCCCACCAGAAAAATCTGAAATGACGCCACTGTGTTCAGACCATTGAACCACCAAGAGAGGTATAAGTTAATGCCAAATCTGCCGTACTTGTTTACCCGTCGAGAGCGGGGAAACTGCACTTGGCTTTGGCATTAACCCACCTCCACCATGATAGCTCACTGGTACTGTACGTTTGGAACATGCAGCTCTTATTATGAAATGTTTGCCACACTGTGATTTATATACAATCATGAAGTTACAAATGTCGTTTAATGCCCAATTCACGCTACTTAAGGAATATCCCCGATGGGGAATTATTGCCGAAGGGAAACTTTTAAAGTGAAAATGGATCAGTACCGATGGTCTCGATCCCTCGACACACAGTACCTTCCAACGACTCCATTCGACGTTCATACTATTGAGCCACCAAGAGAGACATAAGTTAATGCCAAATCTGCCGTACTCGTTTACCCGTCGAGAGCGGGGAAACTGCACTTGGCTTTGGCATTAACCCACCTCCACCATGACAGTAAATTGGTACGTTTGGAACACGCAGCTCTTATTATGAAATTTTTATCACACCCTGATTTATATACGAAACCAAGTACAGTTTTCCCCGCTCTCTCTCTCTCTCTCTCTCTCTCTCTCTCTCTCTCTCTCTCTCTCTCTCTCTCTCTGTTCCACAGACAAAGAGCAAACTCTCTCTCTCTCTCTCTCTCTCTCTCTCTCTCTCTCTCTCTCTCTCCTCTCTCTCTCTCTCTCTCTCTCCAGCCAGAGAAAAAAACATTTTAATGGTTTTGCTTGAAGTCTAGGGAACTCTCTCTCTCTCTCTCTCTCTAGCCAGAGAAAAAACATCCGAATGGTTTTGTTCGAAATCTAGGCATCTCTCTCTCTCTCTCTCTCTCTCTCTCTCTCTCTCTCTCTCTCTCTCTCTCTCTCTCTCCAAAGAGCAAAAGCATCTGGGGTATCACCTCGCAAAAGTGAAAAAGTATCTATCCAGTTGAAGTAATTATTAATTTTCTTATCAAAATCTCCAGCAGTGATGAATTGTTTATTTCGTCAAGCTTGGAATATTTGAAATAAGGCTGAATGGTCACATCCCAAAAGGCTGCTTTTAACTAAAAGCCACACTACTATCACTTCTAGAGTCTAGTTGGTTTCTGCAAGTCACGGGTCCCAGTTTATAAAATAAATCTAACAGCTCATAACGTTTTGCTGCTCGATACAGAATATACATATCAGGAAGCTTACCTAAATTGTGTTTAAAATCTTAATTTTAATCGTCACATGAAACTAATGCAAATATTTGACTGAAACCCACAAAAGAACTTAGCGTAACAACTTTCAGCCTGACAGAAAAACAACCAGAAGTTCTATAAACAATGGTATGTACACGCAGCAGCATCCGGTTACCTTCGTTTTCGATGCAGATAAATTTTGTGAAGCCTAAAGACCAAATATGGTAGAAACCGACAATCAGGTGGCACAGGATTTAAATCTAGTAGAGACGGCACGACTTGAATAAAGAAAAAAATCTTTCATGTGTATGTAGATCTTTACCCAAATGGAATGTGATTAATCAGCTGTTAATCAGCTCATTGGTCTGGTTAAACTATTTTAATGATAATAATGACACGAAACTCATCCTATAATAAAGATATTCGTCCAAAACCCTCTTGCTATCATTTAATATGCGTTCAGTACCATGCTCCAAAAATTCATGCCTCAATTTGCATATTGGGGAGGAATAATTACTTCAGATGTGAATTATGCATAGTAATCATTGCATAAAACGATATGCACATGGGCATTATTGAAAGTTATTCCGCTTAGATAAAAGGACGATTTCACGCAAGGACACACGTTTCATGGTCATTTAGCATGTGCATACAACCTGAGTTCTCATATCAGAATATGAATCATGTACGCGTGCACCTGTACCGAACATAATTGACTGAACAGTACAGTTTTTATAAGAAAATCCAAATCTGAAACGAAGAAACTTCATAATGGTCACTTGAAGTGGAGCTGGAATTAATAATGTTTCGATAAGAAGAGCGGATCATATTTCAAGATTGTGGGGGATACTCAACCAACCTAGTGGGGTCAACGTTGAAATGCCATCGATAATAAATTACACATATATATTATATATATATATATATATATATATATATATATATATATATACATATTACACACACACATATATATATACAGTATATACACAGAGTATATATATATATATATATATATATATATATATATATATATATATATATGTGTGTGTTTGTGTATTTATATGTATATATGTAAATATATGTATATATGTAAATATATGTATATATATAGACAGACAGGTAGATAGATAGACAGACAGACAGATAGCTTCACTGCTTCTATGCACGAAATGAGCGAGTGAATGAACGAACAGGAAAACGAGTGAGTGATTCTTTCTTCGAATGAGTGAATGATTGTGCGTTTAGTTTCTGCAAACAAGTTCATAAAACGAAAAGAAACCGATATACTTTCATGGCACTTGAAATGCAGAAACAAATGATATCCAGGTCTACAAATCTACAATATAGCTTCAAAAGAATATCTGATAACATTTTCTCAAAACCTTTAGGAAGAATCACGAAAATGAAATAGGCATACGGCATTTCCTTCCCACAAAAAAAAAAAAAAATGAAAGAGGCACACACATTACTAAAATTCTACTTATTTAAAAGCTACAAAGTTACTATCATTCCTAATGTCTTCCAGTCAAAAGAAAAAATCTGAGAAATATTCGGCTCTATAGTACATGATTTCATGATTGCTATTACTTCACATTAGTTATTGCAGTTAATGTGTTCGCACATTTTTGTATAATAATATGGTGTGCCAAATAACAAAAACTGAAAACCTGAAGCTGTTCAGCTTTTGAAAAGCACTTGATGCAAAGCATCTTTTATGTGAAACATTAATTTACATCCTGTTTCATTGCATCGTAACTGAGACCTATGAGCGACAAATCTAAACTTATCTTTTGTAAACTGGCTCCTACTACGTGATGTAAGCCCATTACAGAAACAAGGAAAGTTTACAAGACCTCATAACTTAACACATAATCATAAGACCTATCTACAGTATATACATCATTACACACCCGGTATTCATCACTGATCTCTCCGCAGCTATACCGTACCAGAGCGCCTGCGTTACACTAGCCATACATTCAAACTAGCACTGTGCCTATAATTTTTTTCCATTATTAAACTACTAAAATGCGACAGGCAATAATATATTTACATTAACCACCTATAAAGCACGATACAAGCATAAAATTATATTCAATAACAATTAAACTCCAGTTAAACTGAATTTCACTTTAGTACGGTAGCCACCCTCGACATACGGAAAATATACAGTAAGTCTCAACTCTTACATTTTGAATTAATGTCTTAAGTCATGTAGGCTTAGTTTGGAAAAATATACAATAGGTCCTCCGATATGGAATTTTTTTTTAAATTAATAACAATCCCCTCAGAATTTTCCAATACCGAGTAGTCACGCTTCTAACTGAACGCAGAAGTTAAAAAAAAAAAATAATAATAATAATAATAATAATAATAATAATAATAATAATAATAATAATAATAATAATAATAATAAAGTGGTAGTGGAAATTCGTGAGCATTGTTCTTCGTTATTCCAGCAGTTTTTCGATATACCGTAGTATGCAAATATTTCTATTCGACTGCCAGATTCAGAAAAGATTCAACAACGGTTACAAAAACGTCTGTTACATAAATCGATACAAATGCGTCATGTAACGTGTCATATCTCTTGAAAATATCTCTTGAATCTCTCTCTAAATAGCACGCTCTGGTCAACAATTTTTGGCCTGGCAAACCAACTTCTCGCGTTGCACAAACCGGCGTATGGTTACCGGTGTTTGTCACAGAAAGTCGGATGATTACCTGACGTGTTTGATTACAAGTTTTAACATAAACCTTGGTAAATGCTATTCAAATCTTCTCACTCTGATTGGTGCAAAAAATATACACAGCGAAATTATTGCTCTTACCTTTGAGGAGCGCAGGCAGGCACACCGAACCTTGTCTCTTCAGGATTTGAACGTCTCCATCTGAAAAGAACGTTATATAGAAATATTTTAGTGAATGACGCTGCTGGTTGAAATACACTATTTCAAAATATAAAAATCTTTTTCACAATTTCTCGTCCATTTTTAAAACTGTTTTTATAAAATTACATTCTCTGGTGCTGATGTATAAATAAGATTCATTCCATTCTTCAGAATAAAACTTCTTTTCTACACAAAAATACCGTGAAAATTCTTTAAAAAATACATAGTGTGTGTTTTCTACTACAGTAAATAATTGAATCTTACAACGACCGATACACTTTCAAAATCGGAGGCTCCCAATACAAAAAAAAAGTTAGACAAATAATATCCATATATTTTCATATCATATCAAAAATACACTTCCACTTTTATCAGTACAAAAATAATTAGAAAAACCGAACAATCAACAATGTCCCCGATGCAACGGATATAGAGGAGAGAGGAGAAATTTCTCTAGATGAAAACTGAACATGTTATGAATGAGATGTGGATAACAATTATATTGCTGTTTACAGTATGAACCAACCTCTTACCAGACAAAGTCATGTCTTGGAAAAATAAACACGCACACTGTCGGCGCAACTTTAATTTCATCAAATGATTTATGTCATTGTTGAAATGTGTCCGAGATGGTTCAGAAGCAATATACCATCTTCTTCTTCTTCTTCTATACGTATAGATTTTTGCGAGACCCTAACAATGCAAATAAAGTTAAGCGGGAATCAACTCATATATTCTGTTCTATCTTGAACTGAACCAAACGCCTTTGAAATAAAATATTCGAAACGTAATCCCAGGAATACACAGAAAAAGGGGAAAACCTCTAGAGGGACAAAGGGTCAGATAAGGAAACAGGAAAGCAGATGAACTGCTTCTGACCTTGAACTTGGTCATTTATTAGAGGTGACGACCAAATTAGCTCTGACTTTGTGCTGAAGCAATAAACAAATTTTTCAACAATTCGTCAAATGCAATCAAACTTAGAAGGATAAAAGGCAAAAATGATAAATTCCCTGATAGACAGAAGGGGGAGCACACAAGTAAAATGACAGACCAAATGACGCTGAAAATCACACTAAATATGAAGACAGGTAAAAGAGGAGTGTGGCTGTGACTTTCGCCATGTTTCCAATGGGGCCAGCCTTTACAAAGGGAAACAGCTCATTCTAAAGACAAGACAAACAGATAAATAAACTGCAACCATGGAGACAATTTGTATAGACCACATCAAACAAAATTAGAAAGTGAGTGAAGAGCAAGCACAACAAATCATCTCGAATATTGTGTGACCACATATGGACTATATTGTCCTACAAAAAACACGTGGAATAGAACAGAGAGAGAGAGAGAGAGAGAGAGAGAGAGAGAGAGAGAGAGAGAGAGAGAGAGAGAGAGAGAGAATTATACCTTTTCATTAAAATACTGTACTGAAAACAATAACAGTTTCTTTAAATACAAAAGTACAAACTCTCTTCTTGCACCCTCCTTTCTCTCTCTCTCTCTCTCTCTCTCTCTCTCTCTCTCTCTCTCTCTCTCTCTCCAGCCTCATCTATCACTCTGCATTTATTTTATTTCGCTGGATTATAAGTTAGGGGAAGAAAAGAAATCATTTGAAAATGTGCATGAACGAGCTAAAAGGAATATTTAGGCTGGCGGGTAATTACTTAAAAAAGTAATACACCTTCGAAACTCGTATTACCTTGAAGAAAAAAAAAGTCCAGGGCATTATTCTAATTCTTAAGGAGATACTTATGATAGGAATTAATTAAACTGGGTTCCGTTGGATAGATAAAATATATTGTAGCTTATCTTCGATATTCACCACTGGCCACTCAGCAATACTTTACACGTGAGACTTACTGTAGAGGCTACTTGGTACTGTTTGTCTTTTCTCCCACAATTGCTGACTTAAAATGAATCAGTTACTTTAAAATGATCGTATTATTCTTCCAGGGCTATAAACCATACCATCAGATCTCAAAACTGCTATAAGCTTCCAAACAGATAGTCGTGCTGATTCTTAATACTTTTGCCCTTATCATTAGCAATATCACTAATAAGTTTGTAAGGCCTGTTCTTAAACCCCACCCTAGTTACTGGACAACTGAGACGAATTAACACAGAGATACTCTTCAGTCATGCTGATCTTTGTAAAAATCCACAGGCAAGAATATTTGGTATATAGGTAAACTGACTAGAGTTGTAGAACAGGGTTCAGGAAGAGAAGGAAGAAGCTTAGCAAGTCTCTGGAAATTATATACAAAGAAAGGAAGACAGACTGTGTTGAATAGTACTAATTTACTAGTTATTAAATATTTCAAGATTTCAGCATTCACAATAATATTCTCCAGTTATAATGTCACAATACATTATATTGAAATTTCCAAGCAGTAAATCTTAACTACAACTATCAATCAACCAAGATGACAACAACTGCCTGGCAACATTATGTTGACTATGGTCCCATTAATGGTTTTAATCAAAATGAACCTTGAAATGAAACCTCACATCAAAGAAAGAAAAAACGGTTGAGGCTTGTACAAACACTTTAATTAACATTAAAGAAATTTCAGTGTACAAACGATTATGATTTTTCACAAAACTTGTTTTATTTACAAATTATTTTCTGGAATATGACCAGAATTATTAAGAACATAACGTGTTAATTAAGAGAAAGAAAGAGAAACACACACAGAGAGAGAAAGGGAATAACAATAAGCAATAAGAGTTTCCATGAGGCAGTAAGGAGAAGCACTGCTACACATTATTATTACCTAAATAAATAAACATAGAAGTTCGTCAAACAAATTAGATACTTCATTGAAAATGCAGCATTAAACAGTATTAATTACACCTCTGCTTGCTTCACAACCTGCTCAAATACCTGGATGTTCGTAATCCACTAACGTCCTTTATTCCAATAAGACTACATATCGAATTATATTCTCACGCTTTTCATGACCGGACCAGAATTGCAGCCAGTGATAAACCAGCACCCGACATGGCCATCCCCCCCACCCCTCCCAACGTCCATAAATCAAGGCTCTCCTCCCAAATCCCCAGTCCCACTTTTCTTCTCCCCCCCCGCCCTCGCGTCATGTGTGCAGGGACACTCCAAGTCCCAAAATACGTCCTGTAGTGCAAAATAGATTTATGTTGACTTATGGATGGCCGTGAAAGCCGATCTCTCTCTCTCTCTCTCTCTCTCTCTCTCTCTCTCTCTCTCTCTCTCTCTCTCTCTCTGTCTGTCTGTCTGTCTGTCTGTCTGTCTGTCTCTCTCTCTCTCTCTGTCTGTCTGTCTGCTGAGTTGGTTGTAATTGTACGGAAGGTAAACCAATTTACCATAAATAGATTTACCATCATCGAGGGAGGTATAAGAAAAAAGCATGGGGTGGTCCATATCATATGGGAGGTCCGGAGGTCCACACTAGTCCTACAGTGACACAAACCAGTTATATTGTAAGCCGATAAACCAACAAGGGTAGGCGTTGCTAAGCTGGTGATGAAATCCCAAGAATGTCTCCAGAGGCGCCAGACCGTCGAAGAAACTGATCGGAAGTTTGCAGAGTCCGAGGAGACGGAGGCGTTAAACGCAAAATCTGTCGTTAATCATCTTCTCTCTGAGATATGAAGACGGAAGAGGGACCCCCTTCCACCAGGAAACGAGACTGCAAGTTTACTATGCAGGAGGTATAAATCAAGAGACAATTCTTGTATATTTTGTCAAGAGATAACGGCATCCAGTTTCATAGACTCATGTTGGAGTTTCCTGCTTGCTTCTCACCTAACAACCCCCGTGTCAATCAATATCAGCGTTAGCTTGTTAGACCAACACTTTGCTTCCATCCTCAAAATATTCGATTTAAACCACTCTTGGCGAAGAGTGGTCCTTTGGCAGTTAAGAAACTTTTTTCCCCGAGTTTCTTCCCTTGGTCGCTTCGAAAGGGACTTCGGTTCGACTGTATTTCATTCTCACCACATCACCGTTTTAACTATATATATACTTCCATTTTATATACGGTTCCAATTACTACCCGGCGTCGACGACCATAGCCGTGTGACGCCAGTCTATACATATCAATCAATTAATTAATCACAATAATAACCCAATCCCCTTTTCCTCTTACAGAATATACGTCAGCTTGTTTCAACTTTTCTTATATCATTTCACTTTTACTGTTTTCGTGCAAAACTCAAGTAAGTTTAAGCAAGCTTTTTTACTTTCTCCTTACCATTCATTTACTTTGTGTCCACTAACTATCTACTGTACAGTATATGTACACATCTTTTGATTTCACATGTATTCCTTCACTAATTCCAGTTTCAGTCTTCTATTATGTATTTCTCCCTCTCGTCTTTCCCGATTGCATCTCTGCTCTCTACATACCATCCAACGCCTCTTTTTTTTCACCCGTCCTTTCATAAATCAATAAGACAGGAGCATATACTCCATTTCTGTCCTCCAAACATTCTTCCAATCCTGGCCTTTTCCAGTTCCCCACCACCTCCCATTTCCACTTTCCAGGCATCCCGCTTCTCCTGGCGCCAAGGAATTCCCGTTTCTGAGGAAGAAATTTTACTTTCAAATTATGCAGTGTCGTAACTGCCTTGACAAAGAGCTTGAAGAATACATTAGTAGCACACTTTAATAACTAGGGTAGTGAAAGTGAAATACCGGGAGCAATTATATTCACCTTAATATTTCATTGTCCAACTAAAGGCAGTATGTTTTTTTTCTACTTAATAATACACATATACACAATTATATTTATATATATAAATATATATTTTATATATGTGCATATAAATATTTATATGCATATATATAAAATATAGTGTATATATGTAGTGTATATATACTGTATGTATATATGCAATATATATATATATATATATATATATATATATATATATATATATATATATATATATATATATATATATATCTTTGCTTAAACCTTAATCTCCTTTAGAGGGAGGAGCACCAGAAAGTTAAAAGCCTCACGGCTTCTCTAAAAGTCTTGCAAGATGAAGTTGCCGGCCAACGCCCTTTCTTGGCTCCAGCAGACACTGGTATCCACTTAAAATGGGTAGACTGGTGGGCAACTGGCCAAGAGCTATCCATTGACCTAGCAAAAGGGAGCCAAGAATTCGTGACTCAGCCCGTCACCCACTTTGGCTGACTGCACCTTCCAACCTCTGGCCATTAAGCAACAGTGGGTCTTGTCAATACATGGAATGACAATTCTTTCATCCACATCGGTAATTCAATTGCATTTAACTCTTGAGCAATTCACAATAAAAGGTCGGAGAGGGGGAAACTCACAAAAAAAGCATCACTTTTATTGCAAGACGATCAGGCAGAGAGAGAGAGAGAGAGAGAGAGAGAGAGAGAGAGAGAGAGAGAGAGAGAGAGAGAGAGAGCAGACCACAATGGCAAATTCTCAATCAATCGTATCAAAATACTAACCTTTAAGGGGGAGTGAGAATTCAAGCTTTACTCATCGCCCTCCCATTTATCTGTCATGCTCCCCTGTATACCAGATGTGGAGGGAGGGAGGGGGGAAGGAAGGGC
This sequence comes from Macrobrachium rosenbergii, assembly GCA_039081455.1. Taxonomy (NCBI): domain Eukaryota; kingdom Metazoa; phylum Arthropoda; class Malacostraca; order Decapoda; family Palaemonidae; genus Macrobrachium; species Macrobrachium rosenbergii. The sequence goes on from JANJGK010000041.1 coordinate 29,653,120, forward strand.
CGGACGAAAGACTCCCACACAAGGCAATGAGTCATTCTCAGCCAATCTATTCAGTGAGGACATCCAATCTTCCAATCTTCGCTTGTTGAACGGCTCTAACGGATTACAGTTAAGATTTCTTCCATTCGCCAAACCTAACTATCGGCTACTCCAATTTTTAAGCAGAGAAGCTGCTCTAGTTTGACTGGCTTTTCGCTCTTTCCCGGCTTTATGTCGCTGTTAAAAATAAGTGTCATCACTCGACATGGATCAGAGGGAATATATGACAGAAATTCTTTGTGTTGTGCCATTACTCCCTGTCACTGTCGTTCCTGCACGAAGATCATTACTGTCTGACTCTACGCATAATTCTTGAACAGTAAAATATTAAAGATATATGACGCAGTAAGAATGGGGGCAGGGCACTCTTACAATTCCCTCTGTACACAGATGGCCGAACGATTGATAAGGGAAGCATAAAGTTTCTTGAAATAAGTGGCTGATGTTTCTCAATATGGAAAATTATATTAGAAGTTTGAAAGTAAAGGGAAAGAGATGTAGTGGCACACAGGATCTAGGAAAAAGCTTATGAGAGAATCAACAGAAGCAATGCGAAGAGCGTGAAAGAAATTTGCTTTAAAAGTCTTAGCTATTGAAAGCGAGTAAAAGTTTTTATGATGGAAATGAAGGGAGATTCAGAATTTTGTAGAAGTGGGCCTGGGCAACAGGATATCGTATCTCCTGGCTATCTAATAACTTCATGTGTAAAGGAAGTAATTCTCTTCGGGTAAATACATTACCCACCCATGAATAGCAAGTAAACTAAAGACCGAAAAATGTAAATATAAATCATAAACAAACGAGGACTTAAGGCATTAATGTTGTGGAAAATAGCACAGCTAACTAATGAGATATACGGAAAATATTTCCAATGTTATCATCAGGTAAGTGAGATGAAATCTATTTCATTTGAAATATCTAACATGTTCACTATTGATGTCATAATCTTGAAAAAATCTTCATCTGGGAAACAGAGAAACATAAAAAGAGTCAGAACTGCAGAACAAGAGAAATGAGTTCTACAGAATTGAACAAATATTCATAAATTGGAAATTTCGAATGAGGCTATTATTAATTTCTAAATTCATGTAAGGAAATAAACAAAAAGATGATTTTATGCATGTTTCCCCAAGAAGTTTGGAGAAATTTGTACTCGTGGCCGGAAAACTATTGCGTGTGTGTGTGTGTGTGTGTGTGTGTGTGTGTGTGTGTGTGTATATATATATATATATATATATATATATATATATATATATATATATATATATATATATATATATATATATATATATATACATACATAATTTCCTGTACAATATTCGGTGGCGATAACAAGTAGGAGGCGATCTTAGTGAACATGAAGTAATAAAAGTTACTTTGTATAGTCAACTTGCCCTGTCACCTGGAAACGAATCTTTGCAACTTTAAAAGACAAAAACAAATGAAAATCTGAACAGAATAAAAGGGAAAGCAAAAGTGATCAAATGATAACATAACTGCCATGCACAAGTGACGACGGCGCCTTTCTTATACTACTTATAGAAAATAGGATGTCTTATGCCACTTACAGAAAATAGAATGTCTTATACCACTTATAGAAAATAGAATGTCTTATACCACTTATAGAAAATAGAATGTCTTATACCACTTATAGAAAATAGGATGTCTTATGCCACTTATAGAAAATAGGATGTCTTATGCCACTTATAGAAAATAGGATGTCTTATGCCACTTATAGAAAATAGAATGTCTTATACCACTTATAGAAAATAGGATGTCTTATGCCACTTATAGAAAATAGGATGTCTTATGCCACTTATAGAAAATAGAATGTCTTATACCACTTATAGAAAATAGGATGTCTTATACCACTTACAGAAAATAGAATGTCTTATACCACTTATAGAAAATAGAATGAGGACGGCATGATATAAGAAACCATTGTCCGAGATCTCAAACATACTTCAGTCTTGTTTAAATATTCTCAATAATAATAATAATAATAATAATAATAATAATAATAATAATAATAATAATAATAATAATAATAATAATAATCATAATAATTTAGGAAGGAAGTAGAGCCTCCTTTAAACAAGACCGGCAGCATCAGCTGAACTGATCTTAGAGTCTTTTTCAATTTTCCCTATTGCTCTCTTTTCTGCAATGCTAACATCTCGTAAAAGTTGACCGATGTGCATATCACGAATAAGGGGAGAGCAAGGAGTTCTGGAATCTGTCACGAATAATAATAATAATAATAATAATAATAATAATAATAATAATAATAATAATAATAATGATAAAGTCTTTCTCACGTTATCTCACGATTAAGAGTAAGATGTAAAAACTCTCTTCATTATTCTCTGATTAGTCGTACACGTACATTAGAGATAAACTAAAATCAAATTATATAAGTATTTTCACTTACTTAATCCATTCATCTCGAGTGTCTTACAAAAATAAAACAATTTTAATCGAACTTAAACAAATACAGCAATTCAAATGAAATGTTTTCCTCTAAGGCTTTCTTTGAAAACAAAATCGACTTAAGAATGTTTTTGGACACATTATTCCAGCCCCTCAACTGAGTAGCAATCACGGCCCAAAAAGGATTAGGCCCTAAATTGGTCTATGGAGGTCTGCATCGTTAAGCAGCCTTCGTTTTCCTCCAAAGCGCCAGTAAACTTAATTTCTTAGCATTTTTTAATAACAAAAGTGATTACAGTCAATAGAAAATTTTTCACGTTTTATAAGGGATTTTCACTTTAAAAATGTAATATGGCCATGAATATGCAAGTACGATAATAAGTAGGGGAATAAACATATTATTATGTAAATACACACACACACAGAGAGAGAGAGAGAGAGAGAGAGAGAGAGAGAGAGAGAGAGAGAGAGAGAGAGAGAGAACAATATTACCTTTATATTAGATAATCTATAGGCAAGAAGCTTTGTCTTTACTACAGTACTTAATCTAAATCTGCCAGATAACCTACAGTACAGGCAAGAAGTGTTATCTTAAGTAAATGCGATTATACTATTGTAGCATTTCTCGTGTACTAGAAGTAAAATATAGTAAACAATAAGCATTAAAATCATATTTAGCAAAATAATAAGGAAATAAAAAAAACTGCCTAATCTCAAATGTGTGCTGAGTCTACCAAATAATACAATGTTGAGACTAGACTCCGGGCTCTGAGAGCTTCAAAATAATTGATGGAGAACACATTTGAATTTTCAGGTAGCTTCTTCTAATATTTGGAAGATGTCTGTAGTGGGCCTATTAGTAAATAAAAATATCCAAATATGATAAGCTCAGAAATACTATAAAAACACTGAGGAAAATTAATAATAACGGAAACTGATGGATGAAAATGGGGAAAAAATAACTGGATATAGAAGAAATTTAGACAAAAAAAGTCAACATATGTAAAAAGACGACAAAATTAAAATACGTAGCTTGTTAATAAAAAAATGCACGAAGACATAATGACCAAGTAAGGAATTACCCTATATCAAGAACAAAAGGCATACCCTGGAAAGAGAGAGAGAGAGAGAGAGAGAGAGAGAGAGAGAGAGAGAGAGAGAGAGAGAGAGAGAGAGATGAATCTCATCTCAAGGGAATACGTACAAAGAAAGAGAAAGACTCAACTAGGCAATAAATCTGACCGCAGTGAGAAAAAAAATATGAAACCATCACAAAATGTCTTCCACCAGTGACTTTTCAATAAAGGACAAAATGGAAACTCTTGCAAAGCAAACTTAGATAACCGAGTGCTGAAAAAAGGACCAAAAAATAAAGAGGGCTTTTTTCGTTATGCGGTCAACGAAAGAGAACGAGACAGCAGGAGCTGTCGGTACAGAACCTGCTTTTACTTTCTCTTATACCCTGGATATCCTTCACTGACGCAGAAATCACCTTCCAGATAAGTCTTTCAGTCACGCTGAGACCTGCTGGCCCTTCTTTACTGAGCCAGGAAGCGGATTTCCTGCGATCCTTTGGTGTGTGCATATATATATATATATATATATATATATATATATATATATATATATATATATATATATATATATATATATATATATATATATATATATATATATATATATATATATATATATGTGTGTGTGTGTGTGTGTGTGTGTGTGTGTGTATACGGTATATGTATATGTACAGTATATATATATATATATATATATATATATATATATATATATATATATATATATATATATGTAACTGGTCACGAAGGTGACCTTTGAAAAGAATGGATCAGCTGTTCGAGAGAGCATATGACGAAGACAGCATGTAACAAAATGCTTGAGTGTCGTTCGCATACCACAAAAAGTCAACGTGCTTGGAAACTCTTGCTGGCAAAACACGTGGAGGGAAATGCGATTTCAGCTTAGAGCATTCTACAGGGTGATCCGGTTATAAATCCGGATCTGAAGAAAGCATTACAGTGAAGTGCGTGAGTACGTGTGTGACCAGGTGCCTCGTGACGCCCCGCATTGCAAGAGGCGTGTCTTACCGTACCTTGACGTCGAATGATGTCACGAGAATGTGTTCATATGTGCGTTGACAAAACCCATATAATACGAGTTCTTCATAGAATGAGGGGGACAACGAGATCCATATTTGAGAGACATGTTTGTGTGCTCGGGGTGACTGGGAAAACACCCAGATTGAAACTGTGTTTCCAGAGGACTAATGGTGAAGTGAGTACTGCTCATAAACATTTTAAATTTTTCTTTCAGAATATTGGAAAAGACGTTACCCCTGTGGCAGTGAAATCTTGTGTTTCTGCATTTTTTTTTTTTACATTTTCTGGTTTTTAATATAACACTTGTCCTTTTACAGGTATTCCTTCCTCCTTCCTCCAAGGGAGTGGTTTGACATTTAAAGATGAAATGACCTGATTGTATTAATTGACCTTTTTATGATTTGAATGACAGATGAATTCTTTCTGTATTTCCTTAAATAATTGGGTGTATATGATTTGGACCCTATTTCTTAAGAAGGTTTTCATAGTTATGTTGAATCATTCGATTTCATTCTTCGTAATTTTCTAGAAGTTATTTTCGTAATTTTTTTGTTTGTCAATAAAGGTTTAGTTTTGTACCTAGTATCTCATTCCAGTAGACCTTAGAATTTAGCTATGGCGAGGAGTAACTTATGATGTCGGCTCACGCTATCATACAGTATCTCGGGAAAAGCGAGATACCAACCTCTGTTCTTAAAACGGAGACTTTAATAAAGTATAGGCCTCAGAATCGGCCTATTACACACACACACACACACACACACACACACACACACACACACATATATATATATATATATATATATATATATATATATATATATATATATATATACATACACACATTATACACATATACAGTATATTATACATATATTTTGTATATACTGTATATATACAATATATATATATATATATATATATATATATATATATATATATATATATATATATATATATATATATATATATATATATATATATATATATATATATATATATATATATATTATTATAAGGTGATATAATTTGATATAATTTTTATAACTATTTTGTAATTGTTTATGATGTCTGTGAAAATTTTTTATTTTTTTTGCTTGCAAGATTCGTCATTTGTTTTGAAGAGGTGATTTTAAAATGTCTTTTCTTATACATATGTTGTGTGTTATGTGAACTTATGAATCTGTGGGATATTCTTTCCCTTTTGTTTAATCTTTTGAAATTGTATTTTGAAATGCTTATCAGATTGCTACATCCTGTCTGCCGAGAGAAAGAGTGGAGGCTAACCTCCTTGTTTGATCAGGTGCTTTGGTCTAAAAGCATCCACTTTTGTTATCGTGATGAGCTGTCACCCAGTTGGCGAGTTAACTGTTATGTCTTTATCACTGTATGTTTATTCCGTCTTTATTAACTCTGCCTATGCCTATTCTGTTTGTAACCTAAGAAAGAGAGAAAAAGGAACCGCAGATAAGTGGTGTCCCTTTGGTGTGAAAGCGTCTCTAATTGTGTACCCAGCTGGTCAGGCTGACAAAAGATTTTATAAACCCTGAACCAGGAAGTGTCAATCATGAGAGATAAGGTTTGTTTCACTTGAAGCAATCGTGTGTACCAGTATACTTTGTATATGTGTGTGTAGGTGTATTCATACATGTGTATTCTGTGTGAACATCCTAAGTGTATTCTCAGCCTACGAGACTTAAATTCATTGTCTTCTAAAAGGCATCAGCAGTCTGGAAGGAAGGGGCAATAGAGGAAGACCCTCTCTCTCTCTCTGTGGTAAAAGTTCTGTTAAACTCACCCCAGGAGTGTGTTAATTTTGTAGAAGGTGATTAGGAATATTATTTTGTACAAGTGTTGAAGAGGAGATATATATTGGTGTAATGTTTACAAAAGGTAATGTGGTGAATGTTGAGTTTTGTTAAGTGATATTCTTGGTAAAAGAGAATTGTTGTGTTTGAATAAGTCTTAGAAAGACATGAGTCTAACTTTTCTTTTTATAGGGAAAGTTGTATAAAGGATTGATGTAATTTTTAAACACATTATTGGTGATTGTGGTATTTTCATTTTTGTGTATCCATTCTTACATGTCTGTGCCATCATATTATTGTGATTTTATTGTTGCCATGTTTTGCTGGTGATTTCTTAGCATTTTGTTAGTGCCTACCTGTTATAGAGATTTTTGGAGAATGCTATGTGGATTTCAATCAGTAATATTTTGGTGACTGTTTGTAATTGTAGAACCAGGTAAAAGCTTGGCACTTAAGTGATAGTTAATAGTTTGATTCTCATCTAACCAGATTGTTTTCTTGATAAATTAAAATTTTGTGAATTACTTGATTAAGAGATACTTATATCTTACACTGTTGTCAATTAATGATAAATCTTTTGAGATTGTGAGCTTTACATATAACTTTTGAACTTAGAAATAAACCTGCTTGTTTAAAGTTTTTAAAACATAGCGTTTCATTTTGATTACCAGTACTTATAGAAATTAATGAGTGTGTATAAGGTAAGTGATGTATCTGTTTGTTCACCTGAGACTTATCTAGGTAAAACAGAACCAGAGAGACAGCTACAGTGCTGGTTGAAGTGAAACCCATATTCCACTAATCTGGATATTACTTAATAATTGTTACCTCATCCATAACTTGATAAAGTTACATTGATTTTCTCCAGTGATAAGTAAGTTTATGAGATCATTGTACCTTTAGTGATTCAGTCGACTCTTTGTTATGAGGTTTCAAGTATCTGGTCGATGTGAGGTAACTTTTGGTATTATCATTTGCACAACAGATTTGTTGGCCTATTTGTGTAATAACCAGGTGCTTGATCACCTCGTAACAATATATATATATATATATATATATATATATATATATATATATATATATATATATATATATATATATATATATATATATATATATATATATATTTATTTATTAATTATACACCCACATATACACACACTCATGTACATAAATATATATATATATATATATATATATATATATATATATATATATATATATATATATATATATATATATATATATATATATATATACATACATATTTATATATGAATAAACATTTAATATCGGGCCTTTTCCCTAACAAGGGATGGCTCAGAAAAAGACAAGACGACGACCATGCCCAATTCATACTTAAACTGCTAAATCTTGGAGAACGCCCTGTGCACAAAAAGTCCAAAACATGACCCTCTTCAGAACTTTGCCTCTCTTGCACCCTGCCTGTCACTGCAAATTTGACACTTTTCCACCAACCTGACATTCCAGATAAGTGAAAACCCCCAACAGACTCCTTTACTCATTCGGAACAATTCCGGAACGACGTCAATTTGCAAGGAAGTTCTTCACAGAACAGAAGGTTCATTTTCTAGAGAAATTTTGTGTTCACCCAAGGGTAAAGAAAGGCAAAATACCCCGGAGAACTGTGCAAAGAATATCTGAAAGCAATAAACATCAGGTTATGTTTACGAAGCATACCTACGCGAGAGGACTTTCGCGAATTACTTGGCCAGCTTTCGAATTTATTATCTACTTTTCCAACGGCTCGAAAATACTGGAGAACATAAATGAGTTTAATTTGGTTAAAGCAAGTGTTGCAGTTGCCACTCCTCAAATAACTGCCTGGGAAAGGAAATAATATAATAAATTTGGCTCTTACTTATTTAACCTAAGCCTATGAAACTATCGTTTTCCGTAATAGCACTTCAAATTTATTTTTCGACTTGATGCATTTTCATATAAATTCATTTAGCTATTCGCAATACATATAAGTGTTGGTGGTATTTCGTTTCTTGCTTCCACACCAGATTTTTTTTACTATAGGAAGGAAAGCGACGCTTCCATATTGCGCAGTTGTTGCACATCTAAAAAATTAGAACACATATCAATGTATATCTTTTTATCATTGTTTAACATTTCGTATTAATATTTGTCAAATTTATCATCTGCATTAATACAGTAAGTTAAAATATGCAACATTTACATTTCTTTGTCAAATCCTACAGAAATGAAAGGAATATAAGTATTACTGTATTTGTTATTATATGTTATTTAAAATATTTTTCGCTTAAGGTTAATCATATTTTTTACTCTATAAGTAAAAGGCAATACCAAAGCTAAAACATTTATATACAATCGCTTTAGTGCTCGAACGTTGTGATTTTTCTGATCAACTTCAATGTTACACAAATTCTATGACATTTCAGCTCATGAGGTTATTCCACCACTTTTTCGTTCTTTATATTCCATTTTCATGTCGTGCACTGTATAACGGAATCTAATTGCCCATACCTGCGGCCTCTTCTAATGACATATCTTATGGAAATGTTACTCATTTATTTTGCATATATTTCACGAGACTTCCGCTTGAAAGATAAAAGCTTCTATTTCCATAATATTCACAAAGATAGTGTTCCTTGCCAGGAGAAATATTTTATAGTTCTTTCATAGTTACCAGTTCAAAGGAAGAACTCATTTTTTTCCCTTTAAAAATACCTAATTACAGTTTCACTAAGGCTAACTCCCAGTTCCTCGTTGGACGGGTCGATACAGTTCTCGGCTAGCACTCTGCTGGGCCCGCGTTCGATTCTCCGGCCGGCCAATGGAGAATAAGAGGAATTTATTTCTGGTGATAGAAATTCATTTCTCGCTATAATGTGGTTCGGATTCCACAATAATCTGTAGGTCCCGTTGCTAGGTAACCAGTTGGTTCTTAGCCACGTAAAATAACTCTAATCCTTTGGGCCAGCCCTCTCTAGAACTCTTCATCAGCTTCTCAGTGGTCTGGTTAAACTAAGGTACACTTAATTTTATCCTACCTCCCTGGTTGATAGCGACAAATACTGGTCACCCCAAGTAAGTAATGGCAAGCGCTCCTCTATAAAAAAGCAACAAGGCAATATAGAGCTTTTCTAGAAATTGGCCATCGGGCTTTTACTTCATAAAGGACTTGCTCCATGCTGGATAAATAATATATATATATATATATATATATATATATATATATATATATATATATATATATATATATATTGGATGTTACATGGTGCATCAAGGATGAAACACAACGAAGAAAAATTACGCAATAACCCTATCCTGTGGCAATAAAGGTAAGAGACTTACCAATAATGCACTTTATCTCCCACCCCTTACACACACACTGGGCCACTCACACATCTGGTCAGCTCTGAGCGCCACTCTCCTCGCCACACTGCAGTATATACTTCATTTCCAATCCAAGGAATTCCAGACGCATTTCCACTCTTTGTCCTCACAATTAACCTTCCTGTTTCCCCACTTCGTCCAGTAAGTGAATGTAGCCCCAACCACTACACCAATAATTCAGTCTTACCGGGAAGAACGCCTTTACTCTTAGTTATGAGTAAACGCAAAATAAAATCAACACGAACAAAGAAAACTTCAGAAACTACCGAAAAAGTTTCCATATATATATATAAGCCCTTGCAAAGTTTGCCTCAACTGAAACAACAAATCAACCATCTAACCAAACGGGTAGACGCGTACGGGAATTTATGCTCTGAATATGTAACTAACTACAGTTTCTTACTGTATAACTGAATAAAAAAGCAACCAGCATTTGCGGAAGTACATTTTTATTATCATGCAAGGGGGGGGGGGGGCGCGGGCGGAAGGAGACGGAAATGCTACTATAATGCACAGACCATCTAATCCTTTTCCCGAAACAGGAACATTTTGTATCCAAGGATAATGTGATATGCAGGTCCACATTTACTATTTTTCATATTTTATTTATTTAAATAGTTTTACCAATCGATTTGCTTATTTCATAACACATTATTCACTGATTTTTATTGAATAATGAAATGAACTTTTAAAATTTGTGAGCCTTGATCCGTCAATGAAAAATTTATAGGCTTATTTATTTTACGTTATAAAGAAACAGTTCAGGGGTTTACTGCCTCTTTGCCTTTCTAAGCCTAACAGTATCTTTCTTCGTGTCCACAAAAATCTTGGTACGTTACAGCCACATTTCCGTTTAAACACCTTTTCCGTTAAACGTTGCGTAAAAACAGAACTTTAAAAACATTAAAATATGTGGGACTATAACGCTCTCTCTCTCTCTCTCTCTCTCTCTCTCTCTCTCTCTCTCTCTCTCTCTCTCTCTCTCTCTCTTTCTCTCTCTCTCTCCAAACATGAAGAATTAAAATACTGAAGATATGAAATGAAAAAAAAAACACCTTTATAGCAATGTATATCAACATTTCAATTGAGCAACTCAAAAAACAGGGACTACAGTACTAACAAGATTTATTTAGAATGTATCAAACTGTTGCCTAAAATACAGCCGCCTGAAATCAAATATAAAAGGTACAGGAGAAGAGAAAAGCTGAAAATAAAAGCAAAGGAATAAAAACTGTTGGCAACAAGCTGATCCAAGAACCATTACCCTCCCCATTCCAGCACGATAACCATCATTGCTCCCCAGGACCTAATACTTCGTACGCTTTCTGTGAATCAGCGTTCAGTCTATGATCAGTAACGCGATTTCTATCATTATTATTCATTTATTCAACGTTGATGTTGTGAGCGACATAAAAGTCAGAAAAAATAAAAATAATGACAAAAGAATAAGTTCCTTTTAATGTCATTTCCATTTACTCCATTTACACACGTAACAAATCTGCTCCATGTATATATACATGTAAGAAATAAGTAGTCACTGTACTTAAATGTATAACAGCACAAAAATCATTTCAAGTCAATCGTAAGTATATAAAAAACTAAGTTATTTTGAAAGGATAGAGTTGACAATAACCGAAGTGATAAAACGATATAGGAAACCAATTTCCTCTCAACTTTCCAGCAATCAGTCACACGAATTGCGTCGCTGCACATTGCAGGTCAGAATCAATCACCGTGCAAAGCGGCAACGAAATCACTGGAAAGCTAAAAACATTTGCGGACTACTGTACGGTTCCCTACCTTTAGAGCGACGTCATTTTGAGCGAGTCGTTTTGAGCGATGTCATATTGGGCGAAACGGTTTTGAACGATACACTAAGAGCGAATGGTATTTTGAGCGAAGGTTTATTTTAAGCGAATACTTCGATGATGTTTTTACGTTACTAGGAACAAACGGTTTGTTTATTTTTTTATTTATTTTCTTATTCTGGAAATTCAACACAGTTTATTATTCAGTTCAACCCATCATGGAGATTCTAGTTTCTAGTCGTGGTAAAAACAAAATTGCTTATAATGGATTTATTTATCGGAAGGATAAAGCTACACAAACGACGATTTCTTGGCGGTGTGAAGTGAAAGGCTGCAAAGGGCGGTTGAGCACCACGTTGGAGTATGAAAGAGACAGAAATTGCAGAGAGAGAGAGGAGAACACTCGCATACACCCCAACCTGTTAAAGTCAGTGAGGAAATAGTTAAAGGAAAAATCTGCAAAGCTGCTGAAGCGTCACATGATCCACCAAGACGCATACTCCAGGACGCTATTGCTGGTCTACCAGATGAAGTTGCGGCAAAGATTGGTTCTGGAGAGAAATTGAAGCGTACCATAATATCTAGGAAGAGGAAAGCTAGAGGGGATTACCCACCACCTCCTCAATTTGCTCAATCCCTCATTGTACCGGAATCCTTGTGCTCTACTTTCACCGGCGATAATTTCATTCTATATGACAGTGGTTTAGGTGATGAGAATAGAGTTATCATTTTTGGTACTAAAGAAAGTATTACATGGTTGAAAGACAATCGTCACTGGTTAGCTGACGGAACATTCAAAACAGCTCCATCTATATTTTTTCAGATTTTTACGATTCATGCATTGATAAAAGAAAGTATAATACCTTGCATATATGCTTTACTCACTAATAAATGCGAAGAAAGTTACAGGGTAGTATTTAACGAATTGAAATCCATCGAGCCTTCTCTTGATCCTATCACCGTTATGATAGACTTCGAAATTGCTACAAAAAATGCTATAACATCGGTATTCCCAAGTTCTAGCATAGCAGGATGTTTCTTCCATCTAGGACAGAGTGTATGGAAAAAGGTTAACAACTTGGGATTGAGAGAAAAATATGTCAGTGAAGAAAATATTAGAACGCTAATTAAAATGATGACTTGCACAGCCTTCCTCCCTACATGTGATGTCATAAGAGGCTTTGAAGCCATACGAAATATGGAAAATTACGATGAATGCCTTGACGATGTTTTTGATTATTTCGAAGATAACTATCTTAGGCGCCCATTGACAAACAACCGTAGAAGAAGGCCTCAATTCCCGTTACCTTGGTGGAATGTCTATAACAGAGTTCAGTCGGATCTCCCGCGTACAAATAATTCTGTGGAGGGGTGGCACAATGCTTTTCAAGGCAGTCTGTCTTGCTGTCACCCGACAGTTTGGCTCTTAATAGAGGCTTTAAGAAGGGAAGAGAGCCTACAAAGAACTAAATATTTTGGAATAATTTCCGGAGAACCGAGACGTAAGAAAACAAAATATGATGCGATGGAAAAAAGAATTAAAAGCATAATTGATTCTAGAGATACCTTAGATATTACTACTTTTCTGAGACACCTTTCCTACAATATTACATTTTGATTAAAAGCTTCCAGAATGTATATACAGTATTTTCTCCATGGATTATATATCCCTTAGTTTTAATTATAACAAAAATAAGTATTTGTTATTTGAAATATTTTAATAAAAATCACCTTATATCTCAGTTATTTGATATATTTTAATAAAAGTGTTATTTGAGAAAAATGTAATAAAAAACGACCTTATCTTTTATTTATCGAAATATTATATTTTCATGTAATCTTTGTAAATGGTTATTAGATACTTGTTAATAAAAAAGACGAATGAAAAATTCTATTATTTATTATTTTCAACTTTGTATCGCTCAATTTGTGATATATTTAACAGTGCGAGTTCGATCAATCTGACATCGCTCAATTGGTATCGCTCAATATGACTTATTTGATACTTCTCCCAAAATGACATCGCTCTAAACGACATCGCTCAAAATGACTTCGCTCAAACGACTGTACATTTACGTCGTGGCAGTATTCCTGCTCAACAGATTACGCAATGAAACCTGTGACATCAGTTCAAGTTGAATGTGGTGGCGGTCGGATTTGAACTCTATGCCCTTGTTTTCTGTGATAACACACTCTCTCTCTCTCTCTCTCTCTCTCTCTCTCTCTCTCTCTCTCTCTCTCTCTCTCTCTCTCTCTCTCTCGTTTCAGAATCACAGAATCATTCTCACAACTTTCAGCGCTTGACTCCCTAAGTTTTATAAGGCTTCGTCTCATTAAGCTTCTTGTCACACGAATCTTCAGTGGACTTATCTGGAAGTCCTCTTGCCTCTCTCTCTCTCTCTCTCTCTCAGTTGAGGTTAAGTCACATCTCTGTCTGTGTTTACTCAAGAGTTCGCTACTTGGGAGTTCAAGGAATTAAAACATTTAACTTATGTAATTTTCATAAGCATATGAGAGAGAGAGAGAGAGAGAGAGAGAGAGAGAGAGAGAGAGAGAGAGAGAGAGAGAGAGAGAGAGAGAGAGAGAGAGAGAAACATATTGAAAGACAGACGGGTGGATTAATATTTCCATAGACATTTTCTCTGTGAGGGTTTAAAAAAAAAAAGTAAATCTGTTACCCCTTAGTTCTACGGCCCTTTTGCAAGACAAATATATAACCTAAGTGCCAAGAAATAACTGGGGTCCCATCCATACTTTCTATTTAGAAGTTTCTTTCATTCTAAATGATGTTTAATTAGAAGAAACATAACAAATTAAAAGCTCTGAGACAATATGGAAGCAGAAACAATTGCAACCTCTTCCCCCCAAAAATAGTTCAGCGTAACGAAAATCTTACACTTTGATAAACAAATTGTCAAATGTCTAATGAACTTGAAAAAAAGAAACAATGAGACTTGTCAATACAACATATGCCTAACACTACATTAGATAAATAAAATAACCAACAGTCATTTCATCATTAAGTACAATGGTATGAATAAATAACACAAGATATATTAAAAGAAAAACTAACAGTTTCACAAAATATGGTACTTGTCTACATGAAAATAATGAAGGCCGCCCCCTTACCTCCTGACCCTACTGTATGTCGCACAATGTAACTCTCCCTTCCATGACAAAATCACAGTCTCTCTCACTGCCTGCATGGTGATGCTGCAATGAGATGTATCATCCATGTACCGTGCACAGATCAAGCTTTTCCCCAAACCTCCTAACCCTCACTGAAACCGTGTATGAATGGATACCAACCCCATAATTCCGTGTAAGGCATAAGGGTAAGTTCATGCTGACTTTACAGCTGGTGACGCCCACAGAATTCTCTCTCTCTCTCTCTCTGTCTGTCTCTCTCTCTCTCTCTCTCTGTGTGTGTGTGTGTGTGTGTGTGTGTGTGTGTGTGCGTTCTCTTTTCCTACACATTTACCACCGAGGGAGGTTTACGTGAAAATCTCTCTTTGATTGCATTAGAAGTTTGGCTTTTTTCCCGCAAAGTTCGTCAAACTAAGGTGTGATCTCTCTCTCTCTCTCTCCCCTTACTGCTGGTAAAACTTTATTAGGTGTGATCTCTCTCTCTCTCTCTCCCCTTACTGCTGGTAAAACTTTACTTTACTTGAAACTGTAAGATGTGTGTTACGTTCCATTTACTCGTCGTTTATGTTACGGCTCTTAATTTTGTATCAAACTTACATTCAGCACATTGCAATAAATCTTGCCCAGTTACGAGTGTACTATGATATTCACGTTATTCCAGCCATAAAAGGTATGCCCGATACCTACGACACCCACTTAAGCATGCGATGATGAACTGGTAGTCAGTCTAAGGTATTTCTATATGCGGCGACAACAAGGACATGCCTCTGGGCGTATGTGGAACAGATGTTGCGCCCTATCTAACAATGCCTGAAAATAGTCTTCTCTTGCACTACAGAAGCAGAATCTTTTTCTCACAAACAGGAGTCATTCCACGAGACAAAAGGTGCAGCAACGAAATATCCCTCTGGAGGCCAGTAATATGAATAGTACAGTATTGAAGGTACCTCACACCTCACATATATGCCCAAAAAGCTATTTTGATTGTCATTAACATTAGGAGTATTTGGGAACTTCTGAATACAGCATATTTTTTTTTCTGTGAAAGTCCTCTTTAAGAATCCACAATAGAGTCAAGCTAATAAAAACCCACTCCTAAACTTAGTATACTTTAAGTTCACCAGTGCTGGAAGATGGCACAATGCTTGCTCCAAAATTAGGAACATGTTAACAAGGAGCCACAGTTCTATTTCTCACAGTACCTCTAACCTGCAGCACTGCCAAGCCGGCCAGTCACTGAAGCACTTATCTTTCATCTTTCCTTTTCCTTTCTCACTTACTTTCTGCCGGAGTCTCTCATTTTCCGCTTACTCATTACTTACCTTCTGCCTCAGGCAGAGCGCCATTCCCCTCAGTGCCATTTCATGCACTGACATTTTGCATTGCTCCATGGAGCGCACTGGCACCACAGTGCCACCCAACCGAAATAATCACTCCTAAGCCATTGCACCTGTACCTAAGAAACAGAGTGCCAAACAACCAGTGTTTCCGCCCATAAGGACCTTAGCTCCTTCAGGAACACCCCATTAACAGTGCATCAGCCCATAAGGACCACAGAGCTTTCAGGATCACTCCCATTTACTCGTGTATCTGCCCATAAGGACTCAGACTTCCTTCAGGAGCGCTCCCCTAGTGTGACCTTCGCATGGCACACTCAACCACAGTGCCACCTCATTAAAAGGTGCCACTCACTGAAGTGCCAATAATCTAAAGGACACTTCCCATCATCACAAACACTTTCCTCCAGGAATGTCCAGTTAATCCGCTTAGCCGCCCTTCCCCATCAGCAACATGTCAACCTAAGAGCACCAATATTCCCAGGATATAGGAAGGGAGGACTGCCTCACAGGCCAGGCCCTTCAGAAGTTTGTAAAGGAGCAGATTGCCGAAAAGAGAAAGTACGAAGAAGCACAAAGGCAGCGAGAAGCTGAGCAGAGGAGAGAAGAAGAAGAAAGAGAAGAACGGAGGAGGCAGCGAGAAGCCAAGCAGAGGAGAGAAGAAGAAGAAAGAGAAGAATGGAGGAGGCAGCGAGAAGCCAAGCAGAGGAGAGAAGAAGAAGACAGAGAAGAAAGAAGACAGTATGAACTAGCCCTCAAAGAAAGCGAGCTAGCCCTCAAGGAAAGGGAGCTCGAGTTGGAGAGAGCCAAGAAGGAGAGCGCAGAAGCTCTAGCAGCCCAACAAGTGTCTAGCCCCACCCCATCTGCTCTAAATACCTCCCTATCAACAGTCATTAACCTCGTTGGCAAATGGACTGAAGATGAGCTGGAACAATGGCTCAAAGAGATCGAATTCCTCTTCGAGACCTATGATGTCGGCCTGGCTGAGAGGGCCTTATTGCTCACCAAGCACCTGGACGGGAAGGCTAAGGCTGCCAACCGAGCACTGGAAATTGATCAACGGGGAGACATGGCTGCCGTCTGTGAGGCCATTGCCAAGGCGTATGAAATTACTCCTGACAGGTGGAGACAACGATTCCGAGGTATGGCCAAGAACGTTGGCTGGTCCTGGACAGAATGGGCCTGTCACAAGACTCAGGCTGGGACCCGCTGGTTTGAATCTATGCAGTGCAACACCTTCGAGGATTTGTTCAACCGGACCATGCTGGAGGACCTCCTCCAGTGTGTGCCCGGGCCTCTGGCTGTGTATCTTAGTGCCAAACAGCCAGCCACCCTCAAGGAAGCCTGCTGCTTAGCTGATGCCTGGGAAACATACATTCCCTCCCACAGCACCTTGCAACACCGAATAGCGTCACCTGGACACCTCTCAGGCTCAAATCACCCACGGAATGGACAGCCTAGCAAACCTCCGTGCACCACCTGCAAGAAGTATGGCCAAGCTGAAGCAGATTGCTGCTACAGGGAAAATAACCATCAGTGCAACAACCATCAGCAGCCTACCACCACTCTTCCTCTCCTAATTCTGCACCACCTTCCCAGCACACCATCACTGCTGGGAGATCATCCTATCCCAAGGGCCCCTGCCGAGACTGTGGAGCTTCAGGGCACTCTTCTTCTGGGTATCCTGGATGCCCAAAACATATGGTCATTCCCAGGCACGTCAACCTAATAAGTGCCAAAGCCTCATTGGCTGAGCCGCCAGAGAGAACTCACCCTGAGCGGGTCTGGACACAGTCCGTCTCAGTGGCTTCTCTGGATGGTTCTAGCCAACCAGTGCACCTGCCAACTACTGCCGACACTGGCTCAGATATTAGCCTGATAGATCAGGCCCAAGTGCCAGCCAGTGCCAAAGTAGATGAGCAAACCAAGTGGACAGTGACTTAGGTGGACGAACAATCCTTGACCATCCCCACAGTCGAACTCAGGGTGATCACCCCTAGGAGCAATAAAATTCACCACCTTGGCGTCGTCAAGCATATTTGGCATAGAGTGGAGTTCCTGCTTGGATGGGACATCCTCTGGGGACGTCCCACCCCCACGCCACTCTGTTGCCTGACTGCTTCTGCCAGTGAGTCCTCATTAAACCTCTTCTGATTGAGACACAGCCTCTGTGACAGCTGTGCCACCGTCAGCCAAACCTTCCATTCGCCCAAGAGTGACATTATGCCACCCACATCAAAACCATTCCAGGCCTAGTCCGCAGATCTCGTGACTGGACGGCCACCAAAAAACTCCCCCCTCATTACGAAGGGATATCACCAACTACCGCTGCAGGGCCTGCAACATAAGAAGGCACTCCGAAAGATGGTCCAAGTGCCCCATCAAGCTAGCCACAGCAGCCATTTCCACAGAACCAAGAGGCCCTGCCCTCCCATCGAGACAGGAATCGCTGTCCCAAATCACATCAGGGACACCGAGGGGTCTTGCTCCCCCGGGTCCCTCTTCAGCTTTGTCTGACACCAATTCGCTGCCAATGCCACTTGCAAGCACTGGTCAGTGCCGAGCTCCGCCTATCTCGGCTGGAAGCTCCATGTCAATCTTACTCCCCGTGCCTGGCCCTGAGTTAGTGCCAGTGCCGGATCCAGAACCTGACCCGGATCCTCCTACAGGAGATCCACCAAACCTCACAACCGTGATCATCGCCCAGTGTGAGCCTCTGACGTTTCTTCTCCACACACTCTTCCGCCTGCCGAGGATGACCCTCTGGCAAGCCTGGACACTACCTCTTTTCTGGTCTCCCAGGAACTGTCGGGCCAGGATGCATACGCTGGTTCTATTCCCACGACGGTTGTCGCAGCAGCCGAAGTAGGAGACCAGCCCGTAGCCACTGAGGCTGCCCTTGATCCTGCTCCTGACGGCGCTCCTGGTCGTTCTTCAGAGTCGGTACCCTCATCGCCTCCTAGGAATGGCCTAGCCAGACCTTGGAGGCCCCCAAAGAAGAAGCAGAAGGGGTGGAAGAAATCCACTTAACAAATCAGAGCCATAAGCTCTCCTTGGCACTCGTGCCCAGTTGGCACAGTGCCGCTTCCCTCTCAGAGTCATCATGTCACCTGCCCAGAGGAGGTAGCCTGTGTGACCTCTGACCC